>BHEV01031917.1:0-56238 GCA_004319985.1 Emydocephalus ijimae | reverse complement strand
AGGCTGCATCCTATGGGGAGACAGAGTCGTCGTCCCAGAGAGGCTACAACGGGCAGTTTTAAAAGTATTGCATGACGGTCACCCCGGCATCATGCGTATGAAGGCGCTCGCACAAAGCTATGCGTGGTGGCCAGGCATCGATAAGCAGATTGAAGCCTGGGTAAAGACTTGCCAAAAATGCCAAAAAATCAGCAGTGCCCCACCAAGAGCGACTCCAACTGAGTGGGAAACCCCCCGGGGGCCGTAGTCCCGCATCCACATTGATTTTGCGGGACCTACCAAAGGACATACGTTTCTCCCAACAGTGGATGCCTACTCCAACTGGCTCGAAATCCACAAGATAAAGACTACTACAACCGATTCGGTCATTCACAAATTAAATAAACTATTCGCAATGCATGGGTTACCAGACATTTTAGTTTCGGGCCCCAGTTCACGGCCCTGGCATTTGAACTATACTTAGTGGACCGGGCCATCCGCCATGCGCTAACCTTGCCGGCACACCCTGCGGCCAATGGAAGGGCCGAGCGCATGGTCCAATTCGTTAAAAAAAACTCTCCACAAGATGGACCATGGGGACATTGACGACAAGCTGAACAGAATACTCCTACTTCAACACATCACCCCGCACAGCATCACCAACAAAACTCCAGCTGAACTGTTGATGGGACGCAAGCTTCGCTCCCACCTCGACCGTTTACACCCGTCCTCCTCGCCAGAGAAACCTTTCGGATCTAGCGGAAAGTGCCGCATGTTCAAGGTAGGCAACTTGGTGTTTGCTAAAAACTTTTCTGGTGAACCATTGTGGGTTCAAGCAACCGTAACCCAACTCACCGGCCCCAGATCGTACCGCGTGCAAACGACCAATGGAAAAATATGGAAACGCCATATAGATCAGCTTCACTCTAGATTGCAGCCCAGTTCCCACGACTCCCTTGACTCTCAAACTGGGGGGGGGGAGGGGATGTCGAGGGAACTGAGTTCGAGATGGCGGATGGCGCAATCAGAGGAAACCAGCAGCCTAGCAAGTTGCCTGAAGAAGAATTAGGAAGGGGGGTTGTTTCGCACAGAGAAATACCTCAATGGAGGCGAGCTCGAAGAGCCCGGAGGACAACAATGGCGGAAACGGAATTAGCAGCACCGAGTCGTCCTGTGGGGATACGGAACTGCCTGTACCGGAAAACTCAAAAAACGTTCCACCGGAACCGGACTGCAGACAGGAACCGGTGGGACAGCACAAATCTAACAGGTGGGTGAAACAACCTGCATATCTACAGGATTACGTCACCGCACCCCTCAAACGGAACCTAGGGGGGAGGGGTGTTATGAACTAAATAAAGGCGATTAATAAAGTTTAACAATCTTACTAGAAAAGCAGGTTTCTAATCCTGCACTTCTGATTGGCCCATAATAGCAGTTTAGGATTGGTCCTTTCTGGGTAATCTGATTGGCTGCTAACGGGTCGTCTCTCATTGGTTAAAAGTTTAAAAGTTACAATGCTTTTCATTGGATAATAGGGCAGCAGCCCTCTCTATAAAAGAGCTGCTGCTGCCCTAGGTAATTGCTCTGTTCAGTATCCTTAATAAAGAGTTGAAGTTCACTGTTCACTGCCTCGTCTCCATTCCTTGCACCCATGCTCAGAATATAACAAGAAGCATGGGTGGACTCATACATTTGTCAGACACAAAAAGTGAACTGAATGAGGACTCAATGTTCCATCATGACCTCTGGTTGGTATTGATGATGCTAGGCAAACTGAAATGTGTAAATTGCAATGCTTTTATGACACATAATGCACAAACATAAAATCTCTGTTTCTTCATTTTATTGCTGATCTTGATGTCACATCAGCACATGTATTGGGAAATCTTGGGGGGACAGGGAATTAAACAACATGGCAAAAATGTTGTGCCAAAAATAGGAGTTCAAAGGCAAAGTTCCTTCATAAAATGACCTGCACAACTATGTTAACCTCTATGACATTTTAGTCATCTGCACCCTCCCATACTACTACCTCTTACAATACTAGATAACACAGTATCAACAGTAGAGACCTTCAAATTTTTAGATTCCATCATATCACATGACCTAAAATGGACACTTAACGTCAAAAACGTCATCAAAAAAGCACAACAAAGAATGTTCTTTCTGTGCCAACTCAGAAAGCTCAAACTGCCCAAGGAGCTGCTGATACAGTTCTACAGAGGAATGATTGAGTCTATCATCTGCACCTCTATAATTGTCTGGTTTGGTTCTGTAACCCAACAGGACAGACACAGACTCCAGAGGATAATTAGGACTGCAGAAAAAACAATTACTACCAACCTGTGTTCAATCGAGGACCTGTATACTGCACAAGACAAAAAGAGGGCTGTGAAAATATTTACAGACCCGTCACATCCCAGACATAAACTCTTTCAACTCCTTCCCTCCACACCAGAACAACTAGACACAAGGACAGTTTTTCCAGAAAGCCATCACTCCGCTAAACAAATAATTTCCTCAACACTGTCCAACTATTTACAAAGTCTGCACTACTATTACTATTAATCTTCTCATCATTCCTTATCACCCATTCCCTCCCACTTGTGACTGTATGACTATAACTTTATCACTTGTATCCTTATGATTTATATTGACTGTTTCCTCGTATGAAGTGATTGCTTATTGTACCCTATGACTATCATTAAGTGTTGTCATCTTATGATTCTTGACTTTTGATGAATGTATCTTTTCTTTTATGTATTCTGAGAGCAAGACAAATTCCTTGTGTGTCCTTGGCCAATAAAGAATTCTAATTCTAATTCTAATTCCAGGTAATCCTTGACTTACAACAGTTTGTTTAGTGACTATTCAAAATTACAACAGCACAGAAAAAAAGTGACTTATGCAGTGGTGGGATTTGATTTTTTTTTACTACCGGTTCTGTGGGCATGGCAGGGGAAGAATACTGTAAAATCTCCAGTCAGAGGTAGTATTTGCCGGTCCTCAAAATTTCCGTAACCGGTTCTCCGGAACCGGTCAGAACCTGCTGAATACCACCTCTGGATGTCAGCTATGGAATTCATCGCTGCCACACAGTTGAAGAATGTGGGAGCGGGTGATGTAAATTGAGTAGCTCTTAGACAAAATATATTATTTTGATAGTTCAAGTTTACAGAGAAGAATAAAACTTACTGTGGGATTGGTGCACGTGATCTGGTGATGAGGGAAAAAAGGTGGGGGTTGTAGCTTGGGACTGTGTGGGGAAGCCGGGAAAAAATCAGTTCCGGACTTCCCCAGTATATGCCAGGTACTGTTCCAATAAAAGTGTGTTGAGATGGTGTGTGTTTTGAAGTTACTGAAAGGAATGGATTTTCTCTGGAACGCTGACACTGGACTTATGATCATTTTTCACATTTATGACCATTGTAGCATCCCCATGGTCACGTAATTTACATTCGGATACTTGACAACTGACTCACATTTATGATGGGTGCAGTGTTCCAGAGTCATGGGAACCCTTTTTGCGAACTTCTGACAAGCAAAGTCAATGGGGAAACCAGATGCACGGAACAACCATGTTACTTATTTAACAACTTTAGTGATTCACTTAGCAAATGTGGCAAGAAAAGTCATAACATGGGGCAAAAGTCACTTAACAAATTTATCACTTAACAACATAAATTTTGGGCTGAATTGTGGTTGTACTTTGAGGACTACTTGAAGTTCTCATTTCTATTTGGGTCATCTTGATTATTTTTAAAATATATTTATCTTTTTCTTTAAAAAGAATATATTCTGGGTATCTTGACTTGCTTCGTTGTTGCATATATGCTACATTTAAATGAACAATACCTGCTTGAATTCGATTAGACTTCTGCTGTGAATATATACAGTCAATTTTTCAGTGTCTGCATATTCTCCAGTATTAGTCTCCCAATCCTGTATTGAAGGCAAAGTTTCCCTTATCTGGTGTTATGCCCCATTGATTCTTATCATTGTTCGAATATACTTTAATCAATTCTGGTGCTTCTAATTTAACCCTATGGAATTATATCCAATAAATATATATTAGATATTAAATATATTAATACATTTTTCCCCATAAATTTTTTGGACAGTTTCCCCTTTCAGCATTTTTAGACTTTTTTTTAAAACTAGAGTAAAATATTCCTTTTTTGTCATTTCCAACATTTATAGTTATATGATATGTTCATATTGCAGTCAGTGAAGATATAAACCATCTATAGAATATTTGCGTCAATTTTTCCTCAAACTGCAACTTGGTGTACATTTTATTGATTTTTCCCCATAGTTTTGCCCATTGTTATTACTTCTTTGAAGTTTTGTGCCCATTTTATCACATGTTTTTGTCTTCGTATCATAAATGAATAACAATGTGTAAATACATCCTAATAAATTACTTTGATTCTCTATAAGAGTTCAAACTTGTGTTGTCTTTCTCAGGGTCCCTCCTTCTTAAGATCATTTTTTTATTTTTCCAGTTATTTACAAAATGTATTAATCATGATAAATTCCTTCTTTCATTCAGCAATTCTTGTTATGTCTTCAGTGTACTTCTTGAGTCCAGCTGTATCATTGACCATATGTAATTAGATTAATTTTTAACATACTTTCTCTTATAATATATTCTTGTCTTTTGTTTCCTTACACCACAGATGTAGGATAAGCTTGTTCCGAAAAGATAGGAAAATATACGGCTGAGTCACAGTAAAAAAAACAACAGCATGCAAAATGATAGGTTTGCTCACAAATGGATGGCATGCTTATGAGTTAGGTGTTTTGCCTATTACATAGCATTTTGATCCTAATTTGTCATATTTATCCTTTTCATTATTTGACTGACTCAACAAACAAAATGAAATACTTATAAATCATTAGTCCTCTTGTGGATATTTGAGGAAAGGCTTAGTATCAAACCAAGATCAAATGAAGAATCTATGAGCTACAAATGATATGAAAATGACTTGATGTACTTTTTTAGCCGACCAAAATGGGCAAGGCAGATGCACATTGAGATTGGCCTGATTAATGTAGGGAACACTATAGGCTGTAGGTTCAGTGACCAAGATGAAGGCATATCTGCTTCAAAAAGCTATATTAAATATTATAACAATATTAAATATCAATATTTAATATTAATAAGATTTTAATTGCTTTAACTAACTTATAAATTAAATTATTAAATTAAATTATTGATTAAATTTTTAGTTTATTTAATTAACACAAAATAATACATGATTGATTTACAAATTGAATTCTTTCAATTCAATTTGTAAATTGACCCTAAAATTTGAAAAAACAGGAACCTGGAATGATGAGCCGGTTAATTAAAAAAGGCTGAATTGTGGAATACTTGTGGTTAAGAACAGAACATCTGGTGCTTATGAGTAATGCCTTGCATACATTGCTAAACAACGTAAAACTATATTAACTAATAAGCTGACGTGCTTTGTCAAACTTATGTCAGAATACAATGGCTTGCATCTAATTTATTGCTGCTTTCTTAGAATTTCGCAAAAATATAAAAAGAAAGATCTATGCAAAAGAACTGCCAGAGAAATATAAAAAGAAAGATCTGTACAAAAGAACTGCCAGAGAAATATACATCATATTGCTAGGCCCTTTCTCCATGTTGTCCCAACCAGGACAGAGAGACACCTGATTACTGTAGTCTATCATGAACAACTGGACTAATTTAGCTGAATTATAGTCAAAGTTTGTCTGCTTCTTTGAGGGAACATTATTTTTCCCATTATTTCCAGTAAAATAATAATACCCAGCACCAGCCTAGGATTTCCATTGCTAAACTGATTGCTGCAAATCTGTTTGTACAAATGAAAACAGTCAAGTTTGTTTCTGCTTCTTGATTTCATGCACCCTTCTCCTATCTGCCAAAATCTCTATATGTTTTTAGAACATGTGACAACAGCAGATCTAAACCTGGCTCATTTGTTTTCCTTTTAATGCATGTATTAGTTGCAGTTGCACCCGCCCTCTCCTCTATGACAATGCTTCTTAGGCCAATCTTCAGGGGTGGGCTGCTACCGGTTCGGGGAAACCCTTAGTTCTGGTGAGGCCCCACCCACCCCTGACCTAGTCTGTCCCTATATTTCCATGTTTTACAGCCCAGTTGATTCACACAGCAGAGTGGATTGCCGTGCCTTAGCTGTTTAATTCACTGAGGCTGCAATAGAAGGTATATTTTAGAGCTGAAAATGGGCGATTTTTAAACACTATACACACACACTCACCAAACCAGTTGTTAACAAAGGTTGAATCCCACTCCTGCCAATCTGGTTGGTTAGGTAGTGTGACTGAAATCCCTTCTCATTTCAAAACAAAGTTGAAAAGTCACATTAATTTTTAGAATCAGAAGTTTGTTAAAATTACAAAATTAAAAGGAAATGTCAAACTATTTTTGTAAGGCAAGGGGGAGTATTAAATTGGCAGCCCGCGGGCCAGATGCATCATGCACAGGCTGCGCCCACCCCAGCTCTGCAAAGGGGAAAACCATCACAATATATCATGGAATGGCAATGTGACACCGCGAGTTTGACACCCATGCTGTAAGGCAACCATAATCTGCCTGCATTTTATTGATACTGGATATCTCCATTTGCTACAGATTCTCTTTAAAGAAATACAGCTTGCTAATCGAGAGATGATCACATGAGAGATCTCAGACAATGAAATGTAAAGAAATGGATTAATAACTGCCAATAGCTTATGTATGTTATCTACATTATTCTTTGCATGTTTGCTTTATGTTTTCAAATATCCAGGATGTTCAGCTATCGAATGCTTCAGATAATCATCCACCTCCAAAAATGTTTATTCAAATGATACTTATATTTACAAATTATTGCATGTACAGGAAAAATGCTGGAGAACATATGACTGTACACGCACTGGGTTTCTTCCATAGGAGGATAATGCATATAACAAGCATAAAAATAGTCCTATTAATATTTAAATATAGCTTATGGTTAGGAAAGTGCTATTATTATCACTTACATAAATTTGCTGGACATTATAAATATTGATATAACTGGAATATATATGTGCAGATAGAGGAGCTTAATAGTTTTAGATCTGTAAAACATTTGCATGTACATAAATCATCCCCAGAAAGAAGTTAATCTGGAGATCTTTATTTAGAAGTCCTATTGCAACATGAAAATAAGACAAAAATATTATGACATAAAAATGTTCTGAAACAATACACAAAGAATTAATGAAGTAGATTTTATACCAATGTTGTTTAAGTTGGTAGAACATCACTTTTCATTCACATCTTCATCTTTCAGCTCATCTGCACAGAAATAAAATCATTCATGGATTAATGAAAGGTCTTTAGTATCCAACTTGAAAATATAGATTTTGAATTTTATTGCTCAGAAGAGCTCTCATCATCACCATCTTAATATTTTGCTACACTACCCAGTTCTATATAACCACATATTTTATAATGTATGTAGAATTTTATCTATAGATGTATATTTGTACATGTGCTAGTCAAAGTATAATAAAGTTTACCTATCTATCTTATTTAACCTCTGCCAGTCAATACTAATATTAGCAAGAACATGCTTTTTCATATGATCTCTATGTCATATTGGAGGAGCCAGAAATACTTCGACAAATTTCATAAATTATACTGCAATGACCTTCATTCTTAATCTTTTCCCCAGAGAAATTAATTGCAAATCTATTCTCACACAATAAATTATTCTATTTGTTATCACTTGAAACAGGAGTATTTAAAGGCTATTATGCACATGCTGGAGAGTATGCAAGACCCAGGCCAAAATACTTAATTGTAGTTAATTCAGTGAAAGCTAAATCTCTTAGGAAGCCTAACAAATATTCTTAATTCTCCAAATATATAAAAATTTCAATGGCTCAAGCTGCTCCAGAGGAAGAGAGGAATTAGTTAAAATCAATTTTATCCTCTAATCTAAATTCATGAGTGGAAAGAATAAGTCTTGCTGTTCACAGATAGAATTTGGATTTAAGCCATACATCGGAGTACCGTAGAAATCATTTGAAAGACCACTTTTTACTTTTTATCTATATCCAGGTTCAACAGAATAACTTTAAAGGTTGAACAATATATATCAATATTAAAATTTAAGTATGATATTTTCTCATATTTTTTAAACTACAGAATCTTTTAAACTATAGAACCACTGTGTGTGAGTTACATAAAGCTGTTTAATTAATAAAAAATAAAATATCATCTCTTATCAATTCAGACATCTATTGTTTATTTCTAGATAACTGGAATATTATGTATTCTGATGAATAATTCAGGATAATTTTAGACAAGTTTGGCATTTCATCTAATAGAATAATAATATCAGAAGATTATCCAGGTTTGAAAAAAATAGACACAAATACAGACTCAACTCAACAGAGACAGAATGGTTGCTAATATAAATGGCATGGACTCACTCTGAAAAAGGAAATTGTATCCAAGATAATAAGCACCCTTCAATGTTCAATAATATATATCTATCTTCTAAGCATGTGTAACTATATTATTTATATCTATTCTTTATTATCATTTTATTCCCACTTTTGCTATTGGTTTCAACTTTGGCTATTTTAGATTGCTAATTTCTCATGTATCAGAACTGGCCATTGTTGTGTCCGGAAAGAAGCTCCGAGGCGGTGTCTGTCATTCAAAACTGTTTATTGAACATCGCGAACCGAACAACCCAAAATTCAAACGGCCGCGGCTTTTATTGCCTTTCGGCGGCTCCGGCTGCGGCCAATGACAGGTCTTCAAGTCTCCCGCTCTTGGGAACGGCCCAATCGCGGGAGGCTCCGACCTGGCCAATCAGCGCAGCCATTTCGGCCGGTTCGAAATCCCCGCGTCCTGACCAATCAGCACGCGGGGATTTCGGGCATGCGCGTTAGGACACAGCACCCATTATAAGAAATTATATAATGTTCTGATCTATGCAGCCCATGTTACCATCATTTGCATCTGCTTATTAAAGTAAACAACATTAAAGATATCAACATGACATATTAATAAAATATTTCAAATAACTGAGTGAAAAGATGTCAGCAAACAGTTCTGGGCACTACTTCTGAGGCACAGGTAAATTTAAATAACATGAAAACATTACAGTCTATGTGACTGAGGGTAGCACTAGTAATCTATCTCTAGGGCATGAATGGATAAATCTAGACTTCATCTTGGTGCACCTAAGACCAGTATATTTATTAGGGCAATGAGGCTTAACCAGTATATTTATTAGGGCAATGAGGCTTAACCAAAGCATAGTTAACATTAGTAGTAGAACCAAGGGAGACATGAAGAGAGCCAACTAAATCCATTTTCTTATCAATGTTCCTCCCTCCCTTCCCTTATACAATCTCTTTTTCAACAACTGCATTGTTTCAGAGAAACCACCCTGTTCAATGGCATTTAATCCATTAATTTTAATCACAATTTTGACAACAGAAACACAATGGACCAGTCACAATCAATTCATAGTGACACATTTAAAAATGGGGAAAAAAGAGTATATTAACTAAGCAAATCATTTTCAAGGGGAAAAAACCCCCAAGAAAATCCAGTTGCCTTTTGAAAAGCATCTTTAGGATAACTATGAACTGAGGACTGAGAACCTCCATGGACATTGCATTTTAAATCTGTCATGAAATATTAGCAAAATAAGAGGTGACATTTAGTAAATACTAAATGCAACCTAAGTTCATCAAGGAAGGAAAGCAGCAATAGACAATGGAAGAAAGATATTGCTATTTACGTCTGAAATAAATAAATGAATATATTCTGTTTTTTTTAAATTTGATTTGACTTCCTTCTTCCAGTACCAATGTTAATTAACTTCAAAATATCACAAGCAAAAGAGCAACTGGATTTTGCAAGATATTCAGAGGGAGCATCTTATTTCAATAGCAACATTAAATATTTATTGCCCAGCAACAAGCAGAATAAATATTGTTGTGTGATAAAAGAATACACTTAAGCAAAGTTTAAGAATATTATTAAATATTGTGAAGAATATGTTAGACTAATTTAATCTTCCAATTAATACAATTGATGCAGATGAGAAGACTAAAGAGAAAAATGAAAAGCTTGGTAGCATGTTTAAAATAATTTTCCATGAAAAAACAGCTAATATCCTTAAATAGGTTGAAATTTAAGACGTTTATGCGTCACAAGCAGCATTATTTGATTATATAATTAAGAAAGATTGCCAGACAATTTTGGTTTGTAACAGGAAATATATCTATCAAGATACTACTGCCAAGTAATGTTAACAGTTACACATTCTCTTCCATGATTTTGAGCTTTTTTATATTTAAAACATTATCAGCTGATATTTTTGAAACTTTTGTACCATTTATAAAATAAAAACACAAGAAACATACTTGTCTATGAAATCATAACATATGCCTACCCACCTTACAACTAACTGACAAAAACATTATATTTGGTACTTTTTAAAAAAGAACTAGTAATCATTGCTATTTAGGTCAGTTTAAAAATGTCGGAAAATATTTTGAAATGGTCTGTTATTCTCAATCTCATTCTGTGCTTTTGCGCATAACCAGCATAACCATCAAACATTAGTGCATATGTTTAATGAAATCCTGCCTGATTTGTCTGGGCTTTTAAAATCATAATCAAATGCTTGGTCTAAAAGTTTATTAATAGCCTCACCTTCTCTGGTTTTTAGTGGTATGCTAGGAATGCTGGCATCTGTGGAAAGTTCATTGTTCATGCTGACACAATAAAAAGGTTCATCAAGAAAAGGAGGCTTTTTCATCTTGTCTATACTGAGAACCTTTGACATGAAGAAATCTTCAGAGCCATTAGCAGTGTCTGGTGCCTCCTCTTGATCTTCTTCATTTCCCTTTTTCTCCGACATGGGAAATTCGAAAAATGTCTTGCTGGGATTAAAGCAGGAGTCTGTATTTTCCTTTGAAAATATATCTTTATATTCATCTCCAAGCATTTCCTCATTTGCTGGTAGCTGAATATCATCTAACACTTCATTCCTAGAGTCCGGCATGTTCTCTTCAAAGGTATCACAAGGGCTTATCCTCTCAACAGAATTTTCTTCACATCTGGTCAAATTAAGATCACATCCTCTTCTTAGGTTTTGCATACAGTCTTCCAGAAGGGCATTAAGTTGCTCTTCTGAGAGGCAAAGAGGTACATCTGGCTGCGAAAATAAGGGAAAAGTTGCCCCCATCAAAACGAAGTTACAAATAATGTTATCATAAAACAGCACAGAAAAATAATGGTACCATTGAACCATGAGGCTAAATGTCATAAATTAAGATCCAAAAGAAATGAAGATGGGCAGATTATGAATCAAGGCATTTTTAGTGTGATCTGTTATTAGAAATACACTTGTCGCCTTTGAATTTTTTTTAACAAAGCATACACAAACTTGCTAGAACAATGAAATGAAGTGATCCTGAGAAACACCTCACAAGATAGCCTACTGACAATATGAGATCCCATTGTTAATTTAGATTTTATCTCTCTTTTTTTTTTCACTGAACTGACTATCAATATATAGTATTCCAGATGAACGATACCTGAAGACTAATGTATATTTTAAGAAGGATTCAAATATTAATTCCTAATAGATATTTTATGGAGGGATGCGATGGCTCAGTGGTTAAAGATGCTGAGCTTGTCAGCTGGACAGCCCGGGTTCAAGCCATGGAAGGGGTGAACTTCCATTCCTTGTCCCAGCTCCTGCCCATGTAGCAATTCGAAAGCATGCAAATGAGTATAGATAAATGCGTACCACTTCTGAGGGAAGTTAACAGCATTCCATGTGCTTTGGTGCACAGTCATCTGGCCACATAACCATGGAAAATAATAACTGATCTAGAATTTAACTCAATATGGAAACCATTTTCAACAATGATCTTCATTGATGATTAATAACCACATCTGTTACCACATCTTAGTTACCACAGCTGAACTTTGAATTTTCCTGACCTTATATTCAATTTTTTAAACTTGCAAAATTTTCTACATTAGTCAGAAATTACTGTTAATTCTTTTACTTCATTTTGTAATGTATATAGTAATATTGGTCACAGTTGTTAACAGAAACCTAATTCTAACACTGCCTAAATTTAATGCCAGTTTAAACATTTGAATTAATATACAAGGTATTTCAAGATGCAAATTTAAACTATTGCTATTTTTAATAACTATTGTTATTGTTGTTATTTAAAATTTTACAGCAAAGTAGCATGATGTTAAATTATATTCCTAAAAGACAGAATTTGTCATTTTATGAGCCATCGGCTTTATCAAATGTGGTACTGAGCAAAATACTCTTACATAAATGAAAAAAGAAAAAAAAACCTTCTTGATCTTAAGGAATGGATTCCAGATATTTGTTATCTATTTTTTAATATTTTTATAGTCCAAAAACTAAAAGATGGAGCAAAGTATTTCTATATAGTCTATATTTAGTGATAAGATGAAAGATGAATAAATCCCAAAGTGATATTATATGGATTTTTATATATTAATATAGTTTCTTTTCCTGTTCATTTTATTTAATAACTATGTAGTTTATATCATACTGAATAATTAGTAGTGCATTTGGTTGTCATTAGTTATAATCTCCCCATTGATAAAAAGAAAAACTCTTACAATGGACCATTGAATCACATTTTATAGACCGTACGGAAAACAATATATAATGGTACTTCCGTAAAATATAAAATTATCAGATCAAGTTACCTAAACACATAAAGGAATCAGGAGACTATTATTACTTAAGTAGAGATTACTACAACTACTTTCAATAATTACATATTGTTTTTTAAAAAAATTGTGTGTCTGCTGATTTTTTTAAAAAAATTTCTTCACATAATCTGAAAGACCTTTTGTATGATCTCCAAAGATCCTCAGTGCAGCTTTGGGTCCAGAACAACGTATGTAACAGGACTGTGAGCTCCACTTTTCACAAATGCTAATCTGGACCCAATTCATTGTAAGAGGGCTACACAGTGAGCTGTCTGCATCAACTGGTATTGAAAATAGTATGGACAGGGGTGTCAAGCTCGATTTCATTGAGGGCCACATCAGGGTTGTGTTTCACCTCAGGGAGATGGAGGACGTGGCCAGGGTAGACATGGCCAGCTTAACGTCACTCATTTTGAAGAGGAAGCATCTAGTGGCCCAAGCACACCATCAGCGAAAATGGAGCTTGGGAGGCCGAACTCTGTTTTTGCTGGCAGAGGGCTGCAGGAGGCTGTGGCAGCCAAACACGAAGCTCTGTTTTCGCTGGCAGAGGCACTGTGGGCCAATTCTTCACTGTATTCAGGGCAGCCCCGTGGGCCAGATCTAAGCACCCCATGAGCAAGATCTGGCTCAAGGCCTTCAGTTTGACGCCCTGGTCTAGGACAAAGGTACATTTTTATTAATCAGGAGAAGTGCTAGAAATGTAAAAACTGGGTAAGTTCTGTCAACCTTTCAGATGGCTACTCAAAAAATGATTAAATCTACTGTAACTATTTTGATTGACTTTCTATTTAATTAAACATATTTCTACCAACATTTTATTGTTTATATTGAAAGCAGCTAGAATCAAAATACAGACATAAAATGAATGACATTTCTTAATTAAAATCAAAGTATATAACTAAAATGTTTGCATAATAAATGACATCTAAATAAAACACACTAACAGTTTAATATCAACTAAATCAATAACACATATAAACCAGTTAAAATTCAATATATAGTACAGTAACATTGAAAAACTAAATTAAAGTGATTGCTACTAAATTCCTGCTGATTTGTGCTGATTTCCACAAGTAAGCTATTCTCTCGCTTAGGCACCAAACAGACAAAACTTTGTTTGGGATGGTCAGGCATTATCTATAAAATATCCATTTATACTCCTGAAAAATTTCAAGTTCTACTTTTCTAACCTACAATCCGCACATTGAATGTTTTAGGAGTATTACCAATTCTTTCAGTAAAACAGTATTGGATTCAATTCAGCCAATCATTTCAATTCACCCAATCATCCTTGGGTTCACTGGGAAATATTTATATGTATACTGAACGACAACATGAAAATTAATGGAGCTTAAAGGTTTTGGCTGGTGTCTTGAAACTACATGGTCATGGTTGGATAAATTTGATGAGATGCTATAAAAGATAAAGATGAGAAGTTAAAAGCATAAAAGGCAATATATTAGGCTTTGTTAGGATGGAGGATGCAAAAATGGTTTTGTGAATAGATTGGGACTGAAAATTATAGTAATGTAATGACATGAACTAGATTTAACTATATTTCCCTTGCCTTTCTTATTTTCAAGACTTTATTTTGGTTTATGTTTTTTGTTCCTTTTCTGAACTTTACAGAATATATTTATCTTGAAATGAATTAATATGAGGATTTTGTAAGGATGATCAATTATTAACCATTCAGGAGAATGTAACAGGAAGTTTTGTTGTACAAAATCAAAATGAGTTTAGATTTTGTATGTAATTTTCTCTTTTTTTCTGTATCCAGGAACAATTGCCTATTCAGTAGATGTAACAGTAAAATCACTCTTCCAATTTTCTCTTAGGGGAAGTTCCTTAGAGAACGGGGGTTCCTTTCTTCTTATGTTTCTTGTTGGCCTCCTTATACAAATAGTTCTTGACAAGAAGTAAATCAGCTGAGACAATGAGCACATGGCCTGACATTTGGATAAATAATTAAAAGATTGGGTTACATATATCAACCCATCTAGTTTTCTGCTTAAAGACTTGGTAATCATAATGTACATAATTATACTAAAATTATTAAGCTGTAAAATGCCAACTTAGAGGAGACATCTATGTTCAGTGGAACCCAACAAAGTTCTGGCAACAGAAATCCCATTTCATTTCTTAATTTTCTCTTGTCAAAGACAAAATGCAACACCTTAATTGTATATTATTGATGTGACTAATAATAACAGAAAGGGCAAAATCTGTCCAAAGACAGCTCTTCAAGGTTTCATGGGAGAATTAAGTGGAAAAAATCAAATCTCTCCCAGAAATCATTAAGACTTGGGTTCTCTGGTCTAGTTGAACTTTTGTGATTAGCAAGCTCTTATTTCTTGAAGCCAAAAGAAAAAGAAAATGTGTAAGGCGAACAGGGAGAATACAGGGTACAAGGTGTTTTGTTTGCACTAATGACATAATAATTATGTGGAAGTTATTCCTGTTTCTCCAAATAAAAAAATATCTGCCTCAATCTATAAACATTCTTGGTCTTTTGTTAGTAGACTAGAGAAAAATTTAGCATTTTACAATATTTTACAATTTTTAATAAATCACAATTTACTGTCTGCTTAATTTCCTTAAATCACAAGCCACTATTTATAAACTATGAGGCTAGATTCATATAAATAGCTAAACCAAAAGTAAACAAATCACATTACAGTTTGTGCAGTGTTTGAATACAATCACTGCCGTTCCTTAATTTATTTCACCATCCTCTGGCCTTTTTCTGCAAACTGAAAGCCCTCTGGAATTCACAATACTTGTACAGTCTTTCAATATTTAAAACATTTAAACAAATACTTGAAAACTAAATTAAATATATTTAAAGGTTAACTCTTTAGACATACATTTTGACTGACATATCTGCATACCATTCATAAAAGAAGGCCACATTTAAAGAAGAATGAATATTGTTATGCAGTTCAGATCGAACTGCAGTAAATAATGGCCTCATTATTTTTCTTAATTTTTAATCGGATTCGATGTCCATGTAGATGATAGCTTTTATTGCAAAAATGGAGAATGGAGGCTGGGCGAGTGAAACAGCTCCTTATTCATATTTAGTCATGCTGGATGCCCTCGAAAGAATCTTCCTGGCAGCTCTCTTTATGTAAGCTAGAGGGAGGCTACTAGCATGGTTCTCCTGACCCAAGATGCCATTTTCCACCTGACAGTTTTTGAGCTCAGCTACATTCCTCAGTTGCATGAGGATATAGGATAAATCCAATCTGTAGGACTAGTCCTCTGCATGTGGTAGGAATGTCCATTCATAATCACCTTGTGCAAATCCTCTTGGAAATCCAGGGTTTCTAATTCAAAGTTTTCTAGCTGTTTTTGTGAGAGCACTACAATGGGAACTGGTTGCCAACAATGGTTATTAAAATGTGTAACTTTTTTATGATTCTTCATATGCGCTTTAAATAAAGAAGTTTAAAACCTAGCTTCAAATAGCACTCAGAGAAAGAAAAGAACATAGTTCAGTTTGCTTCTCATACAGATTTCTCCAATGTGCATTCTAGAAACAAAATAAGAGGAACAGCACGCATATTTTAAATATTGTACTTCGCTACAATATATTATTCAGATCTACAAATAAAAAACACGTATGGTGATGAGGGCATTAGAGAAAAGTGTGCTGCAAACTTTACGTATTGCTAAAAATCCTTCCTGAAATGAAAAAACATTTCTTTCAGAAGTACATAAAAAGGTAGCATTGAACAGTAAGGTTTCCCAGAAATGGGTCATTTGGAGCTTGATCTGCATAGTTTTGCTCACCAGAGACAAAAACCCAAGTACAGGCCCTAGGGCGAGTGCTAACATCTGTCCTAAGCCCATTAATGATTACAGTGGTTTTATTTCTTATTAACATTTTATACCAACCAATAAACTAAGCTTTCTGCAGGTATACGGTGGGAGAAAAACAGTTTAGATAAAAAAGAAAGGAAGATAATGGGTAAGAAAAGCTGTTGGCATTTCAGTATTTAAAAATTAAATTTCCTTTGCGTTAATTAAAAATTACTGTATTTGATAAAGATTGTCAAATGATTGAATTATTATATGGGGATGTGTAACAACTGTGAATCATGCAAACATGTTGAGATTTTCTTTTTGCACAATTCTGAAATCATGAAGAAAATGTTATATAGTAACAGCTGAGCCCTGGAAGAGAAAGTATAAAAATATATAGACCCGGCTTGTATATTTTTACTAATGGAGAAGTAGGATTTGGTGTAAAGTTTTTTACCAGAAAAATGGCATTAGAAATATGAGTATCCCCTGCACCAGGGAAAATATTCTCTCCCTCTCTTTCTCTCTCTCTCATGCATACCATATAAATACTTACAGCAGCAGATACTGTACACTGAATCATTTCCATTAGATAGTCAATTTACAACCATAATTGAGCTGGTCCATTATGTCATAAATCATAATGCTCATAAAATAGATCACCGATTTGACCAACCTAATTTTACAGCCTTTGTAAATTAAGCAAAGCCATTAAGCAAATGCCACAGTGATTAAGCGAACCAGTAGTTTGCTAGGAGTCAGTTTTGCCAAAAACCAGAACGAAATGCTGGTTTTCTGCAAAAATGTTGTAAAACTCAGTCACATGACTGCGGGATGCTGCAAATGGCCATAAAGTACAGCCAGTTCTTGAGCACCCAAAATGTGGCCATGTGACTATGGGGGCAGCCTTCACAACTTCAGAACTGGATTGTAAATACCTCCTAAAGGAGTCCATTGTAATTTTAAATGGTTGCTAAGCAACCAGTCATAAGTTGAGAACTACCTGTATAATGTGGAAAAATGGTTTCTGAAAGATTGTGTAATAATAGATTTGTGTTTAAACAGCTCTCAAGAGTAATAGTCGATTAGTCAGAAAGTGAAAGAGTTTTCAGTAAAGAGTTCTGACCTCTTTTTGATCTTTTGCTTAATTCCTACAACCCTCTTTCTGAAATACTTTCTACTAAGTATGCATCGTTTTATAATTTCATATATATCTGACACATGTACAGTTCCCCTCAAATTATTCTTCAAACATATAAAGGGACAATTACAAAACTTTGCAAAATGTAAATGACATTTAGCAATAGCACTTCAACTTATATACTAGCCCATAATGTTGCTTTACAGCCCTCTCTAAGCAGTTTACAGAGTCAGCATACTGCCCCCAAAAATCTGGGTCCTCATTTTACCGACCTCAGAAGGATGGAAGGTTGAGTCAACCTTGAGCTGGTCAGGATCTAACTTCTGGCAGTCAGCAGAGTTAGTCTGCAATACTGTATTCTAACCATTGTGCTACCACAGCTCTTATAGATCTTATAAATTTTGCATTTTAATAATCTATGGCTTAATAGTTTTCATTCCTGTATACAAATATTGATGTTTCATATTATTCTTTATACTAAACTGGCTCTAGCTCTCCACTTAAACATTGCTTCTGCTCTTAAATCAAACCTTAAAATGGTGCCTTTTCCAAAATCTCCTAAAAGGTTAGGAGATAAATCTGTTAGTGCCATATATGCTGCTTGAGCCTCACAAAGAACCCTTTCAGTATACTATTTGACAATCCGATTTTGCTTGCTCAGATATAGGCATGTACACGCACACACAGTATTTAATTATTCCATGTTATATGCCAGCCATTTTTAAAAGAAAAATATGAATCTTGTTTCATCACATAGTCCTTAACTTTGTCTTTCAGTTAAAGCATCTCTGTAAGCCAAAAATATTTCAATGTGGTTTTGGCTCTTTTCAATGACAAAAAGCCACATAATTGTCTAGTATGCTTTTATTTTCTACTTAGATATCAAGTGATCTCGGTGATCACCATCTGAAAGTTTATATTGAAGAAGTTAGAAAAACCTAAGAATAACATTCATTATTTTTGTAAAGTTTTAAAGAGTGATGCTTTGTATAGTAATAAAAAATTTTGAGCAATAACTCAACTTGTCTATTCAAACAGTTATTTCAGCTCACCAAATGCCTTTTTAATAGCTACCTTGATTCTTGAAGACAATGCACTTTCAGATAAATTGCAGAAAGAATAACAGGATCTCACCCTTTCAAGAGAAAAAGCCTTATGCATTTCCTTGTTCCTCTGAACTTTATGGAAATATGTTTGAGTGGGACCGGAAAAATTCACAAAAGCCCAGTTCCATTTCCCCAGTAAGAACAGGGACCACTAAAGCCATTCAGCATTAAAAAATAAATAAAAAAATAACAGATTTTGTTTAAAAGTACCAGAGAATAGAAAATGGTACAATCACACTTTTTTAAAAAAAATGGATGTCACTACGTTTGATAGCACTTCCTCCCAGATGTATGTTTATATGACTGCATTCTGAGAAATAATTTGACAGAGATAGCTTCAATATTACCGCCTTTAATTTAATAGGGAAAAAAGGCCACTGATGGTCTTTGCATCCCCATTCTTAATTAATCCCAGACGTACAAATAGTCAATCAACTGCATATACAGTAACTGGCTTTAAAGAGTCTACTATTTCACGATCACTCCCCAATGCCTACTTTAGTGTAAACCATTTGGGATTGTCTTGCATTTATTTTTTATTTTCCATTAAGACCAGGACATGAAAAGCCAGAAAAATGGATGTGGAACCCTTAAGCTCATTTATAAAAGTTTATCCTTTTCAATAAAATGTACTAGGTGGAAATGCAGCTACCAGGCTCCTGATCATGTCAACTTGATACAACAAGTTGAGACAAAAATCCTGCTATTGCTACTTTACTACTAAATTAAGTTTACCACTTTACTACTAAATTAAATTTACTACTTTACTACTAAATTTAAATGTAAAATTAATAAAAATTCAGCCATAAGTCATTAACCAAGCAGTTTGGGATATAATTTTGTGTCTGTTCTTTTGGGATTTATAAAATAATAACGAGCATAAATAAGATAATTCCTTTTTTTAAATATTTTTTACATTTTTTCCCATTTCTGTAGTCCATTAGTTCCTAAATTTTATGTCATGTTTTGGATATTCCCATCTGAGATTCCCAGCTTTGTCTTTGCTTGTTTAGGTCTATTCTTACATCTTGCTCTTCTGACTTCTTTTAGTTTTTTTCAATGCTACTACCTTGGTTGGAGCATACAAAGATTTGCTACTTTTTCCAATATGAAAGTCCACTAACTAAAATGACGACCTTCTTTTTGCTAACAGGTGAAATCATGGAACAAAACATTTTGTGTTTTTTTTTAAAGCGTATACATGGTTTTGTTCATTATGTGTACATAACATAAATAAATAAATTGACAAAATAATATAATAAAAATTTTTAAAATTAATTTGTTCTGAAAGAAAAACATCCCCCCCCAAACAATTATCTGAATCATCACAGGAACAGGTTGCTTTCTATTCACTAACACAGTTTAAGAAGATATTGCAAACCTATGATTCTACCCAGATTGTTATTCTCCCATCCCAATCTTTTAAAGGTTTTTTTTTATTGTTTTATTGTCCTGTTTTTCAAGTTTCAAATCAATTTGTAAACTGCCCAGAGCCAATGAAAGTCAGGTGACATATAAATTTAATACGATGGTGATGATGATGATAATTTTTTGTGTGATTATGAAGCGATACCCAGGGATAGCATGACTCTTCTTAGGGCAAGAAAAATAACGTACACGGTGTAAGTACACTTTAAATATTTCATGGATGATGCAGAACTTTATTCAGATAAGCATATTTGTGAGTGAGGTCCTTGGTGCTTTCCAACCCTGCAATGAGTTGCACTGATGATGTTACATAGTTTGGTAATGAAACATCTGCAAGAAAACAACCAAGCTTAGAGAGCATGAAGTTCAACCCTGAGCTACATATATTCTCTTCTATCGATGATTGTGTATTATTAATAAAAGTCACTTTCTTGATCACTATGCAAATTCTTATGAGTGTATTTCAGTGGATAAGAACATGTCTAAAGAAACTTGTAACTGATGTTTAACTGGCACATGTGCAACACTATTATGCACTGTTGGTTTTATTTGCTTTTTCTGACTCATCATGGGAGGATTATTTGGTTTGAACGTGCACTCAGCACTTTTTAGTTCAATAAGCATTCATACCTATCAATAACACAGAATAAATGAACAACAAGTAATAAGAGATTAACGAGACTATTATAGCATTTGGAATTATAGCATTGGATCATCATTCCCCTGTGGTAAGGTTAGCCCCATCTCTGTTAACCTTGGAAAGCCCTTTAAACCTGCTTGTTTTCACCAGGGATAGCTGGCCATGTGAGATTAAGTTATGTTTGTTCTCCCATTTTCTTGGTATTTTTTTTTTATATTCATTCTATTTCCCTTTTATTTTTAGGTTGTTATGGAGATTTAAAGTGTTCTATTGTGTGGTATGCAGCCCTAGTCATGTGTTTGTGCAATGGGTGAATACATAAATTAGATAGATAGATGATAGATGATGATGACAGACAGACAGACAGACAGACAGACAGACAGAGATAGAAAAACAGACAGACAGACAGACAGACAGACAGACAGACAGACAGACTGACTGACTGACTGACTGACTGACTATCCAGCAAGGCTTTCAAAGGATTTCATGATTTTGAATTAGACTCAGGATGAGTCAGAACAAAAATAAGAGATGTAATAAAAAAAGTTATTAGATTCCTCTAACAAATGAAAATCACCAGTAGAATTCTACTGTAAACTGTGTGACCTAGAGAGAGAAAGTGATTGTGACTTGGTTGATGATTAGCTTATTTTTCCCAACTGATTTCAGTAAAGGTCAATTTAAGTGTTCCTCTTATGGGTTTTCCAAAGATTTTAAGTAAATATGCAATGTTGAAACTGTGCTCCTTAGTGTAACTAAATTTAATCTTCAGCACCTCAATTCAATCTTCAACAAAATTATATGATAAAAGTAATCAAAGGTGGGCAGTTCTGGCAGTATTTCCCAGTTAGTCTATGTAGTTCAGAACAAAGCAGAAGTTTTGAAGGAAAATTTTGGATAATTTTCAAGGAAGATGTAAGGCACCAAAATAGGTGCATTTCCTGAAGCCATCTGAGCATCACCTCACCAGCGTGGTTTTTCAGGTACTTTTGTTATTATATAAATAAGATATCAGTGTCAGATTTTAAAAGGCATTGTACTTTCACTCTCACTACTGCTGTTCTCCATTTGTGTTTCCTTTTCCTTTGGGATTTGATTTGCCTGATCCCTGGAAAGAAGGCGTCCCTGATTTTCTTTTCTAGTGGTCAGATCATAAAAATGCAGAGGAGAATAAGAAGCCCCAAAAAGGATGAACAGCAGTAGCAGGGTATGGAGTTCTGAAAATTGACAGCTGATAGGTTATGGGACTTAGAATATGTTGAAAATGCTGATCCCTACTGTAGGCTTTTTATAAAATTTCATCCACTCATGCCTGATTTTCAGAGATTGCCTGACAAATCCACGCAGTTTTCTTGGCAAAGTTTTGCAGAAGTAATTTGCCATTGCCTCCTTCCTAGGGCTGATAGAAAGTGAGTGACCCAAGGTCATCCAGCTAGTTTTGTGACTAAGGCAAGGCTAGAATTCATAGTCTCAAGGTTTCTAGCCTGAAGCTTCAACCACTATACTAAACTGGCTTTCTAATGTTAGCTTTATATACAGGGAAATGTTATTTTAAAAATATTCCTTCTTTAAAAACACACAAAAAGGAAATGACATACGCATCAAATTGACGCAAGACAGCAATTAGTAGGAGAATCTATTATAAAAGTAAGACTGTTCTTTGTTTTCCTTTTTCTTTTATTTCCTATGGATTACATTTCTTTGTGGGAATTTAATAACTTTTGACTCTTTTCTCATATTTCTTGGCTCATTAGTTTTGATTTCACAACATTTAATAGCATCAGAAGCATTCCCTTAAACCATTTCTGCCTTCTATTAAAATGATATAGCATACCATCAGCTGTCTAAATTCTGCACTATTTCAAGTGGATGAGTTGCCTAATTTCTGGATTGTTTGAACCAGAACATTAATTCAGCTGAACTCTTTTGTGTAGTACATTACACACCATCCAACAGCTACAACAGCCTTGGCAGAAACTCCAGTTAATATACAGCTCTTGTGAATCACAAAATAGCCCCTCGGAAAGAATCAGCTGAAACATCTCTCAGTGAACAATTGCTATATGCAATTGCTCTACCAACTTGGCCTCTGGGAATAAACAACACTGCTTTGTCTTTAAATCAGAAGTGACTGAATAGTTCAGCAGCCCTTAACACTTGCTCAATTGAGGTAGACGTTGCTGCTCTGCTTTTGTTTGCTCCTAATCAGGAGGCAAACCTATGGAGAAATACCGAGAATTGTATAACTCTTGTGAGACAGATTATTTTTATCTTTATGCACGCTAAAACCAACTGGAATTGTAAATGTGAAGTGCATCTCTTAATCTAAGATGGGAAAGTATATTTCAGCAGTCAAAAACTGCTAGTCATTTGTAAGCTGTCAGTCACTTGTAAGCAATTTATTTTTCCAAGAGGAAAGAACTAATCAACTAAAAGTCAGGTAGGAATCAAGAGCGTGGGAATCAGCTGGGGAATGGCCAATGTTATACTCTAGAATGGGAGTTCAACTCCAACTCTATCTGAAGTGTTGTACCCTGGTATAAATAATGATATAAACTTTTTATATAAAAGGAATGTGGTAGAACAGGTTCCTTCATTTTTAAGTAAACTGAACTTGCTGGAGGAATGTGAATGCAAGACCAAAATGGACAAAAAGTGAGTGTTTAATTTTTCCCATCTGTTTCAAATGATCCCCAATCTCTTTCTCCCCTTTTATTTCAGTGGGAAATAGATTTTGTAAAAAAAAAAAAACCTGCTGAAAGTCACTCTGGCAACCAGTCACCCAGTTAAAAGTTACAAATCACAAAGTTAAAATTGTTTTCAAAAGTTGCCTTGAAATTTTATAGCCAGATTCTGCTGTATAATTCTACCTATACTCCCATCAGGATATGCTTGGGAAACTGGAATGGAGATCAATATACAATACTTGTCCTGGCATCACTGTTAAGTATTCCCCAGTACAAGCATGAAGAAGGCTATACTAACCAAAGCCTTGGACAAATACTTCTAGATATGAGAGCTAGGTAAAAAACAAAAAGCCTGAGAATGGATTGACCCATTATAATAACAATATGCAGGCATTAAACAGCTCAAAATAAATAGCCCACTACAATATACAGACAGAAGAAAGCACCACAAAATTTGAACATGGAACTGTTTTATACATGACTCGAATTCTGTAGCTACTAATTTTGTTTTATTAATATTTTTTCCAGTATCTGTAGTAAAACTTATAAATAGTTGTATTTTTACTTGTGAGCTATCTACTTCAAATACTGGTATGGCTGGACAGCTATCAGTTTAGAAATTAAGTATTTATTGCTACTTCTCTGCCAGGAACCACAAAAGACCGACCACTGATAGTTTATGAGAAGCAGGAAACATAATAAATAATTCATATGCAGTTCTTTAAATCCAGCCTGCTCTTTTCCCATGTCTTCACATCCAGAGAGATCTTAGCCTTTTTATTCTCATGTCCCCAAGTCTCATCTATTGAAGATTGTTGCAAGTTTGCATATTCTACATTCCTGCTCTCCTGTCCAGACAATTCCCTCTTGCTGTGCTCAGATTCTTCTGCAGTTAACACAGTCATGCCAGTTATATCTAATGAGTAGTAACTTGTTCTTGTAAGAAGATGGAGGGATGAAGGAGTTACTCATAGTAGATCTCTATAGTTGTTAAGCATTTGGGATGCATTACACTAAAATCCTGGTCTACATTTTAATAAATAAAAATGATGAATTAAATTGAATGCTACTGACAAGATACGAAAAAACTTCAGCCTTGAAACTATAGCTTGACAAATCACACTGTACAAAAAGATTACACTTCTGATCTGAATTGTTTTTGATGGCAATTGAGATGCTAATATTAGATCAGGCCAATGCGGAATATTTTATGGGCTACTGCATCCCATAGTGTTCCTGAAGATCATCAATTACTTCTGGGAACAAATAATTGTTTATTATTTCACAACATTTCAATAATCATAATCACAAGCCTTATAATCTAACATTTATATTAAGTAATTTGCATGTGAACAACTTTTTCTTTCCTTACTGGATATATATAATTTATTTCTCTGTTATTTTCTGTTCTGGGTTTTTTTTTATAGTTCCAGTCAGAGTCACTTGGATTTGAATGTTAAGTTTATGAAAACAAAAACAAAAAACTGCATATGGAATTACCAATTCAAATCAATAGTAGTAATGTTAGAACAAAGGAATGCGAAGGGATTCTGTCTAATTACATTGTTAATTTTGATAAGACAAATTGTGTTAGGACTTTTCCAAATGACATGTTCCTATTTATTGTATTGTTTCAAACAATTATGCCTATCCAATAAAGAGGCTTTTCCCTTTCTTCAATTTATGTAACTGACAGTGATTAGAAAACAAATCTTGCCTGTGGTAGCATCCAAGTTCTAGGAGTATTTGGACCACAAAATCCATCTAAATGCCTTTCTTGAATTTTCTACCAGCTAATGAAGCCCACTCCATTCTGAGGGGAATGGGACAACTTGCCACAGCCAAGCCAACTTGCTGCAGCCAACTTACCATGGCTACCTCACCACGGCCAACTCATTGCAACCAACTCATCATGGCCAACTCGCTGCAGGACAACTCATCATGGCCAACTCACAATAGGACAACTCGCTGTGGGACAATTCTATTTAATTACTTAAAATAAATAAAAAATATTTTAATTTTTGCCATTCACATTTCATTCTTGCCCTCCTTTTGTATCCTTTCTTTAATGATTCTATTCCAGCATTTCTTTGATATTATTGTAACTCTTGTCCCACAGCGAGTTGTCCTGTGGCGAGATGACTATGGCGAGTTGTTCTGCAGCAAGTTGTTCATGGCAAGTTGGCCATGGCGAATTGTCATAGATCCATTCTGAGTGCTGACTTATCTGTACTGCCTTTACTGCATTCAATTGAAGCTATACTTTTCTTGTGGCATTTTCATTGGTATAAGAACCAATGGCGGGCATAACAGATGGCCATGTTTTTTGCTTTAAATAAAAGAAATCAAACAAAACACTCAGCTGGTCTCCCTCAGAAGTCTATAAGCAGGGCATGCAAGTTTGTTGGCTGCACCTGGTATTCAAAGCATGCCCTCTTTGGATTCCATTTAATAATAAATTGTTCATCATAAAATTTTTATAAAGCTATGGTATTTGTGTCAGTAACATTCTTGAGTTTATTATGTTGTACATGAATGGTTTCTTTTTGGTTTTGAATGAGAAACAAATTAGTTCGTTCCGCTGAGTTCTAGCATCCTGAGCAAGGAAAGGAATATATGGCTAAAGATATCTTTAAGCCATATATTCAACAAATTTAAATATGTATAATTCTTATCAAGTCTTCTCTCAACTCAAAATCCCCAGTTCTAGTTTGCTAGATACATCCCATTGCAGCCCTTGTCCAATGGAATATCCAAGCCTTGGGGATGCAACAGGCCCCCATCATTTTAATCTAGAGAATATCAAAATCTGGTTCTTTCCCCAGGCCCTGGGATAGGATGACATCATAACAGGAGAATATGTAGCTATGATACCAGATTTTTCTGTTTTTTTCTTCTTTGGTTTTATTGCTTTTGGATTAGTTATATATATGGTTTTATTGCTGTGCATCCAGAGTTTGGTTATAAGATAGGTGGAAACAGAAACATTTTAAATAGATAAAACTTTTATTAAAGATAAGATACTGAATACCATTGAAGGTTCCTGGCCTCTTTTTATTTCTTTAATCTGAGTAAGTCAAAATACTGTATAGTTTTATATAGTTCGGAGAGTATGACTCCCTGCTTGATAAAGAGAAGTGACAAATTTGCAGAGAAAGTTTCATTACTACATGACAATCTGTTTTCAGGTAGTATATACACAACTTTTCTTCAGTAGCAAATATACAGTAAGAAAGTAAAAAGAAATATAATTTGTTCTAGCTAATACCGTGAAATCAGCAAACAAAACTCTGACTACATGCATGGTTATCAGCCATGTATACACTCCCTTTCTTTGGAACCCAGCCTAAATCTATTATAGTAATTCATTTAAATAAATTCAATAATCACAGCAAGCTAGCTATTTAGTTTACTTTTCAAGCATATTAGCAATCTTATTCATAAAGATCCAAAGTAAATAACAGCCTTCATTAATGCCAAATATTAAGAACATTGTAAAACATTTAGAAAACAAAGTCAGAGCTGTTTAAATATACTAGAAAAAAGCAGTTTTATTCTTTTCTTTCAGAACTTCTGAAGATTATCTTCTATCAGTTTTAAAGATCTCTTAACAGCAACAGCGCTAAAAAAGATCCTTGAGATTTGAAAAGCTGTTATCATAGCAGAAAGTATGCTAGATGCACCATGATCTTATTCAACCATGCTGTTCAGAAAACTAAATTGAAGTGCCAATGTTTAGCATCCACCCAATTTCTACAAAGCCTCAATACATACTCTGCATTTTACAGGAATTAAATACATACATAGAACATATGGGATTATTATGCACATTTGTGTGAAAGTTTCTATACTGATATTCTACACTATATCCAGACAAAATTGTAAAAAGCAGCTTGATAATCTGTGATTATGTCAAGAAAGGAAGGAAGGAAGGAAGGAAGGAAGGAAGGAAGGAAGGAAGGAAGGAAGGAAGGAAGGAAGGAAGGAAGAAAGGAAGGAAGGAAGGAAAGAGAAAATGTCTGTTGATACTCAGGCAAAGTAAATCAAGAGAGGAAGTCTACAAATGTGTTTCCTGAATAGTACTACTACAATCTGTCACGGCTGATTTGGATGATGGGGATAAATTTAAATGGTCTCACACATAGCAGATTCACATAAATGTAAAATATCACAAAAAAAGCCTAAAGCAAACTCTCCTTAACATATACGTCTCTTGTCTTCAAAGGAGCAATATAATGAAATATTCAACCAGAATGTGCAACTGAAAATTTATAGTTTAAAAGATTGGGAACTAAATGATATTCTTGTGTTTGTCTGTTTGTCCCCTCAAGTTAGCCCAAATAGTGCATTATACCAACCATTTTTAAATCAAGATATATAAAATCCACTAACCTAAAGAATCTGGCAAAAATTGGGACCCATTACTCCATGAAATTGAAATTTCCACAATGCTCAAATTAATTTTGTTCACAAATTTGCCGCTGTTGAAGGGTTTCTGCAGTCACTGCAGATCATAATTTCTTGCATTACCCTAGTAAAGTCAGTGGGGAACTTAGCAGGAAGTCAGAAATTTCTCTGGATTTTTTGCTTGTCCATAGTCACTCTGGGACTCTGTTTAGATAAGAATTATTAACTTATAGTTGACATTGGTTTGCCACTACAATTATTTTTCTATGTACGATATACTCTGTAAACTGCTTAGAGAGAGATGTAAAGCGCTATGAAGTAGCATATAAGTCTTAAGTTCTATTGATATTGCTAGTTTTGTAATTCTGGACCATTCAGTGTTGGGAGTAAAAAAAAAAAACAGCCCAAAATGTAATGTTCATTCTGGCAACATCCAACTCATCTTTCCGATGACCCAGCTGGTTGTCTCGTTAGGTATAAGATCATGGAATCCTAGGTTCAACTCCATCTTCAATCATGGATGCTCAATGGTTGATTTTTTTTCCTCTCAGGCCAATCTATATCTCTGGTTTGTTGTTGTGGAGGAACTTTAGAAAAAGGAATGACATGAAGTTTCTGAAGGTAAACTAGCACATATATATTATACATATACATACATATATGTGTATGTATGTATGTATGAGCAAAGCTTGCCGCCTGCTTTTGCTGACAAAATGCTATCAGACACATCTTGCCAGCTTTTAATACTGATTGATGGCCTGTATAGCCACACAGCACCCTTTTCCTGTACATTGGACAGAATAGCCTTTTGCTTCTGCCACTTGCTGTAAATTTCTTTTTGAAAAATAAAATAGAGCATTTAATATATTAAAATATATAACTAAAAGGCCAAGATTTCTAATTTGACTGGTTTCTTGGCACTGATGTTTGTGCAGCTTCAGTTAAAGCCAAACACCAAACCTCAAGATACACAATTTCTAAGGTAGGGCTGTCAAACTCACAATCTGCAGGCTGGATGAGTCACGCTCTGGCCAAGCCCACACCCAGTTTAGTAAAGGGGAAAAAGTCACGATATGTGTCATGTAACGATGCCATGACAACATGAGTTTGACGACCCTGTTCTAAGGTATCTGTTAGAAATCATTGTTTAAGCAGTAGAAAATGCCAGATTCAAATTTCAAATCCTAGATTGTGTCTAGGATTATCAAGGATAAATGTTATGCATTTGTTTTATATTCCTTCGAAAGCTAGTGGATAACCAGCATATTACCCTTTGCTGGCAAAACAACTAAGTCTATACATAGTGACTAATTTTATAATATATAACAGAAAGAAAGCAGATATCCTGTATTTCCAGAGGAGAACAACATAGTAGGGATCCCATTTTTTTTCTTGTTAAGACATCTGAAAACCATACATAATTCTTATAATTGAACAGAATTACATCAGAGGAAGATATATTTATCTCTAGACTAGTTTCTATATATGAAGTTTTCCAATCTGCACCTTAGCCCAAAGTAACAAAAGTCACAGATTGTACTTATCGGGAGTTTGCATGATGTCACTTGTAAAAATACCCTATGATGAAATATGCTGGCCATGTGCAAATGCCTCTCAAAATCAGGCTTTTACTTCATACTTACCAAAACAGGTGGGAATACTTTAAACTGCCTGCTTTGTCTGTTTTTAATCATCCTGAAGAACATTGTGTCATTTGAAGTATACAGAGACAGAGAGCAAAAAAATAAATGAAAGATTAGAATTAACACCGATGCTTTAAAAATAGAAGGGGAAAAAAGTGAATTTAATTCACTTTTAAAACCTATTCATGTAACTCCAGACATTTATACTCTGGAATTCTTACTTTATAATTTACAATTTTGTAGGCATGGCAAAAGTAAGGTAACACCACCTTTGTACCTAAAGTATGTTTAGCATTGTCTGCTTTGATTTAATTTAATCTAGTTTAATCTAATTTAATGCTAAATTATGTTTAGCACTCTCCCTTTTATTGGAGCTTCAACTGTTAAGTCTAATATCATACATGGTACAACTTCACATTAGACTGGGGGCCAGCAATGTGTGGCTCCAGAGCCGCATGCGGCTCTTTGGTCCCTCTCCTGCAGCTCCCTGTCGCATGATCCCACCACTGGCTGGCTCCACCCCTCGCCCTCCATTCCCCCTCACTCCTTGCCTGTCCTGAGAAGAGAAGAGGGGTGGCGGTGGATGGAGACCCGTTCCATATTCCAGGGTGGGAATGAAGTGCCCCTTTACTTGCCTCTTTTTCCGGCCCTTGTTGGTGCTGTGCGCCCTAAGCTGCTGGGGGAGACATGTGACTTTCTACCCCGGGAGACTGGCCGGGCCGGCTGCAGCTGATGCTCTGCGTGGTAGTGGGCTCCAGGAGGAGGAGGAGGGGAGGCAGTCTCCCATTGCGAAGCACACTAAGTTTTAGTGTGCTGCGCAAGGTGCTGCAAGAGCAGCGAGCAGCCATGGAGGAGGGAAGAGCAGCGGCATCAGTGTCTTGGGCAGAGAGAAAGTATCCCCATATTCCTCTCGCCACCTACATAGCTGTTCGCTGCTCTTGTAGAGCCTTGCGCAGCACACTTAAACTTAGTGTGAGATGCGCACAGCACCAACAAGGGCCGGAAGAAGAGGCAAGCAGAGGGGCGCTTTGTTCCTGCCTTGGAATACGGAGCGAGCTCCCATCCACCGCCATCGCCCTTCTCTTCTCAGAGCAGGCAAGGAGTGAGTGGGACAGAAGAGTGTGGGGTGGGGCCAGCCAGTGGTGGGATCATCCAACAGAGAGCCACAGCAGGGGAACAAAAAAGCTTCATTTATCTGGCAACCTGAAATGACTCTTGATTTAAATCATATGGTAAAAAGCACTCAAAGGAGGAACAACATCAGCAAAAAAAAAACCAAGACTCCCACACACCCTGGTGGGGAGGAGGAAGAGGAAAGAGAATGGTGCCTTTCTTGCCCGGCAAGATGCAGGAAGTCAGATGACCCCCCGCCAATTCCTGTCTCAGTCAGGAGAAGGGAGAGAGAGAGAGAAGCGCTGTCCTGTTTCTTTTTCTTTCCCTGAGAAAGAAAAAGTTGGGGCTAGCAGAGTCCTCTGGCTGAGCACGCTCCTCGCCCATCTATGCACCTAAACTCAGCGTGGGAGAATTGGTAGTAGAAATCCCATCTGGGCTGAAAGGGAGAATTACCCCACTGAATGGAGAAAATAGGCAGGTAGGTAGGGTGCCACAATCTCGCAGGTCGAACCCCAGCACAGTTACAATATTCTCTCTTTCCCTCTCCCTCCCACACCCAAACATAACAATAAACACATTGGATGGCAGGATTATATACCAAAGTGTCAGCTGAAAAGTGAACGGTTATCTTCTTGAAGCTTTACCTCCTATATTTCTCTTTGGGAATGAAAAATCCGAAGAAACTTCCCAAACTTTCTAATCCGCTCACTTTGCACCTGACATTTGGAGTCCCACTCCGTGATGGAGATGTGGTATAGTTTTGCTGAGTGCTGCATGCATGCGAGAGAGAGAAAAAGAGAGAGAAGAGAGAGAAAGAGAGGGAGAAAGATGTGTGTGTGTGAGAGAGAGAGAGACAGAGAGATACCAGTTTCCCATAGAAAAGAAAATACTGGGAATCACAAAACCTGGGTAGGCATGGCTGGGGAGTGTCATGTGATTGGGTGGGAGTGACATCGAGTTGGCCACACTAAGCCAGGTTTTGTGGCTCCCAGTGTTTTCTTTTCTTTGGGAAATGGGTTCAAATGGCTCTTTGAGTGCTTAAGGTTTCAGACCCCTGCATTAGAAAGTATGCTTCATTGCTTTATAAAAAACCTTTACCATGAAATCCTCTGCCAGTGTTTTCAGCTGCATTTATTAAAGCACTGATTCATGTATTGTAATCTCATTTAATAATTTAAAGGCAGCATTTATCATAAAAAATTAAATAGAAATATTTAAATTTAAAAAGGACTGATAAAGACTAAATAATTATTTATTTTGGAGGGTAGAAAAATAAGTCAAACATATGCACAGAATTTCAGTGGAAATGTTTATATGACAACTTGTAGCTTTGTGTAGATTAAATTAACTCATTGCAGGGAGCATTTAATTTGCCTTGTTTGTGTTAATGATTAATTAAATTATATTTTAAAATACAGTAGCTCTTGTAGCAATTGGTAGCTAGATTACTTTGCTCCAATAATTAACTTGTGTAAACAAAACACGTTCAGCAAGACTCCAGAATAGAACAGATTGTTTTATTTTCTTCTATTGTTTAAACTAACATTTCTCAAACTTTTCAAGACTAAATAACACAGACTACTTTTCACAAGACTGTTGCTTTCCTCATTTTGACTGCCCCAACTCCCCACCCTTTGCAGACACCACTGCCCAACTGTGGATATTAAAGTATTGAAGGGCAAATGTTCTGACTTCTGCAATAAGAATTGAAAAATCATAAGCCATCAACAAAATTATCTATCCATCCATCCATCCATCCATCCATCCATCCATCCATCCATCCATCTATCTATCTATCTATCTATCTATCTATCTATCTATCTATCTATCTATCTATCTATCTATCTCTCTATCTCTCTATATATTGGGGGGGTGGGAATTGTCAAATATAGATAGAATATAGATAGTTTAAAGCAGGAGTGTTAAACTTGTGGCCGCGGGTCAGATGCATCACATGCTGGCCCCGCTCCAACCCAGTTTAGGAAAGTGGAAAAAAGTCCCAATTCATCACATGACACCACCATGATAAGATGAGTTTGACACCCCTGGTTTAAAGTTACACAAATATGCACTAAATATACAATATTTTGCTCATAGCCACTTGTCTCTTGCCTCTTGAGATACAAAAAATTTTCTCAGTCAAATGTGGTCTTCAAGTAAAAAATATTATGGCATCTAGCTTATACAGGAAAGGGCTCCAGTGAAATAACATTAAAGGAAACATACAGTTAAGTCCTTTTATTTTACCGTCTCTCAGAATTGTATTTTAAAGTGGCACAGTGGTTAGAGTGCAGTACTGCAGGCTACTTCTGCTGATTGCTGATTTGCAGCAGTTTGGCAGTTCAAGTCTCACTGGCTCAAGGTTGACTCAGCCTTCCATCCTTCTGAGGTTTGTAAAATGAGGATCCAGATTGTTGGGGGTAATATGCTGACTCTGTAAACTACTTAGAGAGGGCTGTAAAAGCACTGTGAAGCAGTATATAAATCTAAGTGCTATTACTATTAAATGTTTATTTGAATAGCAGACGCATAATTTATGCAAGCTTCTGAAAAGGCAGATTAATTCCAAAAAAATTAATAAGTCTAGGAATAAATATTTGTTGTATTGTTGCAGCCATGAGAGGTGGGGTCGGGCTTTTAATGGTTTTACCTTGTTTCTCATATAATAAGGCCGGGTCTTATTTTTTTTTGAGCCCCCCCAAAAATGGCTAGGCCATCTTTTTGGGGGTGACTTAATTCCCCCCCCTTGCATTTTCAGGCAGGCGGGCAGCGACAGCTTGTATGTTGACCTCGGCATTGGTGGGGCACTTCGTATCGGGGTCAATGCAGGCAGCACCATATCCAAGTGTGCAACAAAAGTACTTCCTAATGGCAAGCCCCCCACCATTCCCCATTTCACATGTTTTAATATAGGCCTTAATTTGGGGGAGGGGCTTAATTTCATTTCATGCCTATAAAACATGCTGGGACTTCCTATTGGGGGAGGCCGTATTGTTGGAGAAACAGGGTATTAGATAATGGGTTTTTTAAATGTTGTAAGCCATCCAGAGTAACCTAAGTATGAATTAGATAGCAATATAAATTTGTAAATAAACTAATAAATAAAAATATAATAAAATAATAGCCTTTGCTCAGCATGTTACCAAGCTCATTGCTGATGATTATATAAATCTTATCAATCTTGATTTGAAACAAAGGTTTTAATTGTGTCAAATATTAGAATAAACTCATGTAATGAATGAAAAAGTACAGACTTTCCTTACCCATCATATTTTTAAAATTAATTAAAATTTATTATGGTAAGAATATATAAGGTTTAAATCTTACAAATGCAAGCTGCAATACAATGAACTGCTATGGATTAACTTTGGGTGGATAAAACTCATTCTTGGAATGTTATTATTGAGAGCATGTTGTAAAGAAATAATGACCTTTCTGTTTGCACTGTAGCTAAATAACTTCAATTTACTTTTGACCAGAATGAGTAGAAAGAAAAGGACAACACTTCAAACTGCAGCATTCTAAACATAATTAGCCTGAATTATGCTTGTTTTGCTGTGCAGAATCTGGTTACTGGCATAAAGGATAATTCTGTATTAAGCTTATTTAACTGCCTAATTTATATGGTAATTAGCACAGTATATTCAAGGTAGAGTCTTCCAAACCCAAGATGCCACAATAACAAAAATGGAAGGATGTTATAATATTGCTGAAATGCTAGCTAACGATTACTTCATCTCTTCTTTCAGCTATAAAAATGGGGTTCCTGTTAGGACTAGTGTGGAATTTTAATAGCACTGCATAGACGGCAATTATGTAACACATGGGCAAAACAACAGAGTTTCTCATCATTTAATAAACCCTTGAGATTTCCTTAGTTCCAGTCCTCTCACTGGCTAGATTTTATGGTCTGCTGGCTCCATCTGACCTTCAGAATACCCGAGTACATCCATAACAAAAGCGGGAAAACATTGCTAGAAACAAATGATATAGATTTGCATTTGATTTATTTGATGAACAAGATATAGTGAATATTTATGATATAGTGAAAAGAATTTGCTCAGTGACTTGGGCTTTGTGAATAAATTTGCTTCAATCTATTCTTCTTGCAAAGGCAACAGCATTGAGATCTAAAAACAGAGTGGAACGCCTACAAACAAGGGTTTCCTCTTCACTTCAATGAAGAGGAGCTTCTCTTTCCTTTCCACAGCAGCCGGTCAGCCTTATAATGCATTAATCAAATTCCCTGTAACTTGTTAATTTGTGCAAAAGAAAAATGATCAAATTACAGGGAAAGTAATTGATTATGATATTGTCACTTGCACTCTCCAATAACAAAATGAACAGATTGGATGTGGGATGGATCAAGTTTGGTGGTGTTCATATTCGTTGATGTGTATGTATTGTTTCTTTATTTAATTTACCAAATCTCTCTCGCTCACGCTCACACTCTCTCTCTTTCTCTCTCTCTCATTTAAAACAAGATTTGGATTTATTTTATTCTTGATTAGCTGTAAAATTATTCCACCTGATTATGGAAAATAATGCTTTCTTTCTGACCAAACTGGGATATCTTGTGGCTTGATATTCTAATTACTTAATTTATCGCTTCAATTAATTAGCATTTACCCTTACTTGCACTAACAATTTGTTCCTAACCAATAACAAAGCTTTGAAATATCCTTCATTCGCATGCAAAAAGAGCAATGGAAAGAGGAAAAATATTATAGCTATGGAAGACCTATAAGCAAAATCTGACTGAAAATAATTTCAAAAATGTGATTAAAATTATTTGTTAGCTAATAACTGTTTTCTGTTGCATATTTTTTAAAAAGAATAGGGGCCATTGCTGACCTTACATAACCTCATAGCACCATGGAATTTGGACTAAGAAAATGAACCAAATTAACTCTTAATTTGGCTTCTGGTCAGAGAATATACGCTGGCAATATTTTCACAATATTTGTTTTTGTGCTACAGGATGGGACAGCTTTCCATTGGTAGGAACTGTAAAGTGAAAGAACATAGAAAAAAGAATAATAGTCACAGAGAAGAGGAAATGAATTGAGCTCAAAACAATCAAGAGTAGATTAAGACTTTGATAAAGATATTGCTTTTCTTTCGTATTTTAATTATATTTAAAATATAATTATTTGGATTAGGATGATGGTTAAGTCCCTATTATTTTGGGGTTTTTTTTCTTCTACTCAGCTGTATTCTTTTTCATTGGTAATGTCTATTTTAACTGTAAGCAACTCAGAATCATTGTAGATTGAACTTGATATAATAATATATCTATATTTTGTCCTCCTATCCTCGGCCTTGAGTCCTGCTATTCCCCACCACCACCACCACCTTGTAGATGTTAATTCTTCTGCTCATACAGTCGGCTTTTTAGCTTGCTGTTGGATCCTGTGCAGTTTTATATAATAGTATAAAAGAGCTATTAGCACTTATTTTTGTATATTCATTCTGCATTCCTAACACAACATATCACAGATTTTTATATTGTAAAAATATAAAAATATAATTATTTTTTTACTAATGAGCTCAAGAAACCTGTGGCATTCTTACCAAAATGCGATGATTTCAAAATATTTACCTGTGCATATAAATGCTGGCATTTTATATTTGTGCTTGATGTCTGCAGCAAGTAAACAAGGTATAGAATTTGCCTAATAAAATAATGCATATGTCATAATTTGCCTTCTCTTATCCTCCCAGCAGAAGATCCTTCAGAAACGTCTTACAAAAAGTTATTAAATAAAATGAGTAATAAAGTAAAATAATTCAAAACTAAATGAACAAAGCAATTACAAAACTTGTGGAAATGTATATAATGCTGGTATGTGCATATGAGGAAAGAAGAATGAATAAGGCATGATCCTTAGCATTACAGATATCTGAAGCATATTTCCATTTTCATCTACACTACATTGGTAAACCCACAACTGAATAAGAGTCATTGTTTTTTTTATACCATAATACAACTTTTTTTCTTGCCTATAAACTGTCCCAATACCTCACATATCTCTTTTGAAAATGAGGGTCAAAAGTACCAAAGGATTTTCACAGTATAAAGAAATGCCAATCTGGCTCTAGGTTATGCAACAATGCAGGTGGTTTATTTGTTTATAATTTAATAAGTGAAGAATAGTTTCTACTTCCATAATGTTTTATGGGCATTCTCTCGAGTCAAGAAAAAATGTCTGGTATGCAGTGAAGGAGTGGAAAGCAGCTGCTAAGCAAATTTCAAGAAACAGTTTTATACTAATCAGACCTTGAAACTGACCTGTGAACATTCATTGTATTTTAATGAATCAGTGGCCCAAAGCATTCCAAAGCATTGGTTATTGCAGACTAAACCACCAATGGGAGAGTTCCTGTCCAGACTTGCATTCCCATAAATAGCAAGGCTCAGTGACCGAGTGAGAGAAAGGAAGCAAAGGTCAACAGCAAAAAGAAATTACACAGCCTGGATTCGTTTTTGTTTGGAGGTTTCACCACTCACTAAACTGACATTACAAAACAGATATAAGCTACTGTAGATTTCTCATTCTAAGAAGGGATTCTGACTAAATTTTGATGAAACGGTAGATATCTTGCTCTTTGTTTGCACTAGGGCAAATCTCATATTATGAGATTAATTTATGTTAAAACACAAGATCAGCTAGGTGGCAATCTACTTCTCAAATGTAAAAAGTGAAAGTAAATATAAATGTAAAAAGTGAAAACAGTGACAGGCAAACATTGACTCACTCTTATTCTCGGTTTGGCTTTTCTTGCCCTACTTTAAATAAGATAAAGCTTTTTTTCCCCCTTACAAAAAAAAAAAATCTCATTGTTTAACTGAAGGCTCTTACTGGATAAGAATGTTCCATGGGAATCATTAATACAGATGCTATAAAGATGTAGCATCTTTTCAAGACATTTTTCAGTCTTTCTCCCCATTTAGAGATTATTGTTGTCTTTTTAGCCTCTACTATTTCTATCGGTTTATTAGTCTTTCAACATGAAGTTGAAGAAGCAGCACAGAAAGAATTTTGACACTTTTGAACTTTGGAGTTAGAGAAGATTTCTGAGAATACCATGAACAGGCAAGAAAACAAACAAATGCATCATCAAATAAATCGATCCAGAGTTCTGAGGCACAAGGGACTAGGCTCAAATTATCCTAGTTCAGATACATTATGGAAAGACTTAGCTCTCTGAAGAAAGTTCTAGGGCTGAGAAAGGTGGAAGGAAAGAGAAGAGAATAACCAAGAGCAGGATGGATGGATTCCATTATTGTAGTGATGGGTACATTGGAAGACATGAAGGATCAGGTTAGGAGTACATGATAGTGGAGAAAACTAAAAGTCATTAAAAGTCGACTCCAACCTGGACTTCCGGTTTTGCGTGGCTTCAGCAGCAGCAGGAATTTGCTTGTCTGCAATTCCTGCTGTGCTTGCTGCCAAGGTGCCCCCGATCCAAATGGGTCTGGGGGATATGGCTGCCCTGTAGAGGCAGCCGAAGAGAGAGGGGATCCAGACAGGGGTTTGGGGGTGTCGCAGACTCCCTCCCCAGCCGGAAAAACCACTTTTTCCCAAGGTGGTGGAGCGGCAGTCAGTGATGGCCGTCACAAAGAAGCCTGCAGCCGGGTAAGATTTGTGCTGGAGGTTGCAGGAGGAAGTGAAAATTTGGCTGAGCCTGAGACAATAACAACTCTTAATTACCCTGGAAACTGAACTGTTTGAATTGCCTGAGGATACATTGTTTCCCAAAGAAGACTGGAAAGCTGCGGTTAAAGCTGTTAAGGGGAAATTTTTTTTTTCTTAACTCTCCTTCCCCATAGAAATAGCAGACGGAGATCTGGAAAATCTACTTGACACGGAAGGTAACTCAATTTGAAATTTAAAGCCAAGGGATAAAGGATTTCTGGACATTGGATTTAAAAAAAAATAACAGCTTAAAATTGATTTGGTTTGCTTTGTGACTGTGAGATCTTTGTGAAATTTTGTTTTTTAAAAAAAGGGACTAAAGACATTAGGGTTGCGTTAAAAAAGAAAGAAAGAAAAAATGGCATTATCTTTTGAAGGACTACAAATGGAATTTCAAAAACTGAAAAACGAAGATAAGGGCTCATTTGGATCTATCTTTCGCTTTTTGGAAATGGCGATTTCTACCTACCAAGAAATACTACTGGAAGGCTGGGATGAAGGAGAAGAAACCATCTTTAATGGACAAACACACTTAGTGGAGGAAGAAAAGCGGAAGGGGGGCAAGGAACTTGGAACTTAAACTTAGAACTTAAAAAAGCAACCAAGAAAAAGGAGATGAAAAAGCGATATGATGTCAGAAAGCAACAGAAAAGAGAAATACAACAGAGAGGGAAGATTAAGAGAGTGAAATTGGAGAGATGGGGGGTCAAAAAGTTAGAATGGAGAAGAAAGAAAGGGGGAAAGGAAAGAGAAGTCATAAAGGCTTTAAACAAGATGCAAAAAAATGTTTTTTTTTTCAGAGATAAGGGGTGAGATAATCTTTTTTTAAAAATGATTCTGCAAAAGTACATAAAAATGCATTGTAGACATTAGTATTTGAAGTTGAGTTAGAAAATTAGAATATTATATGATTTAAAAATGTATTAAAGCGAAGTCATGATTTAATTATAGAGTTTAATTTCTTAATTTCATAATAGTATGAAATAGTATTTTTATTGTTTAAGAATTAATAATAGAATTTAATTTCTTATGAAACATTGCTTTTACTATATTATAAATTTAATATTTCTTTTTTACTTGTTTTCAGTTTTATTATTACTTATTAAACTCAATATTATTTGTTTGTTTTACTATTTTGAAATGTAATACTTTGAATGTACGGAGCAGAATCAGCACGGAAAATATGTATTATTTTAAGTGTTATTTAGGGGGAAGATAAAAAGTTGTCATACTTCAATCTGGGTTTACAGGAGAAATATTGTATTAGATAGAAAGGATAAGTAGGTGATTGAAAGAAAACAGACCAAAGATGCAAATATAATTATTTAATTGAGATGGAATAAATAAAATAGAATTAAAAGAATGAGTAGGAGAGAGAAAATATATGGAAAATAGAGAATGTTAAATAAGATATGAGATAGTATATTAAGTGAGTATAAATTTTGATTGATGTCTGTATAAAAAGAGTTAACTCGGGGTAAACCGCCTTCCAAAAAGAAGTTTTATGTATTTATGTTTTGTGTAATATTTGTTTAAGTCTGACAGGATGTGGAAGAATACTAATGAAAATATATTCAATGAGTATATATTTTTAAGACAGAAGAAATATGATTAAATAGAAGGAAAGGGAGTAATAAAGAAAAGTTTTGAAAAGATATTAAGTTGATTAGATAAGATAAATATATATATAGAAGTGTGATAATTTGGAATTATCTTCTTTTTAAATAAGATGGTTTATTTGTTTCTTCTAGAAAAGATATTTTATGTTACTACATCCTATCTTTTGTTTGTGTGTGTTAAAAAAAAATAATAAAGTTTGTTATAAAAAAAAAAGTCGACTCCAACCTGATGATGTATAAATCAAACTGATATAGCTTTAGCTACATACAATGTGAAGATGGGGGGGGGGAGTTTTTTTTAAAATATCCTTAGTAATAGATTTTAAATGATCATACAATCTGATCTGTTTCATTTTATCTAGACACATTTATAAATAAGCAGAATACACATTTATTTCTAAGCTATTTAGACACACATTGTTATAATTTATCTGCTGTTAAGATCACAGTAGTATTGCAATAAAAACATTTACTGATTAATCAGTATTTGCAACTTTTTCTTCTGCTTTGTATAAAATACTTTTTAAAATTATAAATTTTAGGAGACTTACAGTTTCTTCTAGGTTTTTAAGTTGTTGGTTGATTTCTTTAAGCCTGTTTTGTTGATCACGTTCTTCTTTAGTGTCTCTTAAGATCTTTTCACCTGGAATTTTCAGCTTTCTATTTGCATAAGCCAAGGATTCCTTTAAAAAAGCAAATAATAATAAAAGTACTGAATTTTAAAAGAAAAAGAAATGATCTCAACCAATCCCTTGTTACTGAAGCATGGTCCCCATATATTAAATACCTTCTACAAATTAGCCTGAGTTCCAGTTCAATTATGTGTGCTAAGTAAAATTCATTTGTAAGTCTGGCATTAGCTAAACTTTGAATTTAGTTACAATATAATTAGCATATATATAATGCTTCCGAAAATGTAAAATTGTCCCATTTCTGTTCCTAAATAAAGCAAAATTAGTCATGCCAGCAATGATAAAATAATTTAAACCGCTAATTAGAATAAGCTGTTTTCTAAAATACTAATTAAAGTATGGACTTTTCTTAGCAAAATTAGAACTTATGTATCAGTCACATTTTCAAAAAAGTTTCAAATCTGTTTGCACAGTGAGCGTAACTGGGGCAGGGAAATGGTATTAATTGTGTTATGTAAGCAATCTAATATAATAAATTGCTCACAACAACTAACCCCCAAAAGCCAGACTTTATCCCCAAATAGCCCCATGGTAATGTGGAGCTAAAGTAATCCCCTTTTGCTAATAGTACTGTGTAAAGTATCTACTGAAAAGGTTACCTATCCTTTCCTGTTTCCAAAAATAAGATCCTACCTATAGCAACCCTGTGGAATCAGCTTCTCAGTTTGTCTGTTTCAAAGTAAATTGATAGTGCAGTTGAACCAGTCCTACCAAACATTACTGGTATAAAGAAGCAATAGCTATTTCTCACTTTAAAAGTGTAGACTTTTGAATTAGAAAATTAATACTTTAATTAGAAAAATCATGCTGGTAAATGTATTTTACAGGAAAAACACTAAAGTGGAAAAAAAGATATCAGCCCAACAAAGCCCATTTTTAAGTACAAGATCAAATATAAAATAAAGGCTTAGCAGCTTTTACTTAGAATTTCATTGGGGAGTTATTTGTAATTAGTGTTTCCCACAGCACCTGTCTAAAAAAGGATTATTACATATGTACATTCAGAATTACTGCAAGCTGTGATGTATGTATACACATTCGATAATCTGTTTACACTTCATTTGTCCTATATTTCAAAAAATGTGTGAAATGAACCTATTCTTATCTGCTGCTTATCAGGATTAGAAAATTAAACAAGCGACAAGAATAATATTCTTCATCATTGGAATGAAAGTTTCAACAAAGTTCAGCTTTTTACTCCCCCCCCACACTTGTTGCTATGACATCATTTATTTCTTAAATAAATATTTGGCAAATGTGAATGATCAAAGATAATCTCTGGCTACACAATATGAAGATGAATGGCTTTTCAAAATTTGCCAAAAAACACACAGTTCAAATCTTAACTAATACTGTACATTTCTTACATAAGACATATGTTTCTTCCAATATTATGTAGTTTAAGCCAAAACATTGAATGGAATTTTAAATATTTAGAGTTCATGAACCACAGGAAAATTGTTAGTAGTGTTTCTAGAACACAATCAGCAGGTATGCCAGTTAAACCAATGTTTTTCCAACTGTCTAGATTTATTGTTATTAGCTTGTTGAAATAATGAATGGATATACAAAACATATCATATGAAGCCAAGATTTATTGGACCTGGTTTGGAAGCCATAATTTATTAGGCCTGGATTAAATAAATCACAATCAGATGGATTCACTCAACATAATTCATTACTCATTCACTTGTAAACAGGTTCACTCTCAAATCAGAGTGGTCCTCAGAGGTATCTGCAGGAGGCAAGGGTCAGGGGCAACTAACAAAAGCAGTGTTGTACTATATCACAATGCAAGCTCTTTAAGCACACAATGGTATTGAAGATTAAGTTCACAGAACACTGTCTTCTATATATTTCCTACGACAAAGTAACTTTTGAGATTGTACAAAACCAAAATCCTTGGCAAGAGTTATAAAGGCATCCCCAGGAAATTATGGTTCATCAGTGGATATTTTTGCTGCTGCTCCTTCACAAAAAAAAAAAAAATTGTTGCGGGGTGTCTGAGCCTGCATTGAATGAATCAAAAATCAAGTAATATTTTTAAAAATAATTAGTAGCATGCTTATTCCTGAATTTCTGTCTCAATTTTTTACATTTAACTTAGCTGAAAACTGTTTTTATAAAATGGTCATTCTATGTACAATCTTCCTAAGCAGTTCAAGACAGAAATTTGTCTTCAATTCTGGGGGACTTCTCCCACCATGCTGGGTATCTGTCTCTCCAGTGATTTGGAGACTGAAGTGATTTGGAGCATTGATTGTCTGCTGTTCAAATATCACAAAGAATCTAAGTAATGTCCTTTCTGACTAACAAACCCTATTAAAAGACATTAACTTTTGTGAGATGAAGCTCATTCCATGAGATTGTGTTACTATCACAACTCTATCCACTCATGTTGGAAACAGCGACAATCCAACAATGGTGGTAGAAGTGATTGAGTAACTATGCCATTTATATCAGTAGTTACTCTGGGTAAGTTTGGTGCAATACTTTCTCTGGCTCTGAGAAAGTACCCTGACCAGGCTGCTTCTTCCCTCAGGGAGTCAGAATTGTAACTGCAGTTCTTGCCTGCCTGCCTGCCTGCTTTGCAACCCTTCCAGCTGTTCAGAAAAATTGAGATCACTGTCAAATTCCTCACAAAATCCATCAGGGGGTCTTGATCCATGATTTGAAAATCTCAGACATAATGCTTCACCCAAAAAAGAAAAGCATTACAATTTCCAGAATTCTTTTAAGAACCAGATTGGAATATTCCCATGTCCCAAACTGCTTGCTTCCACCCTTTTTGCTGATTTTGCTGGGTTTCACCAATCCTAATTCTGTAAGAACAGTTGCCTACACTCTTGGTTTTATTTGGAAATACAGAGTATTGAGAAGAAATATGTATTTTTTCTGTGCTTCTGGGTTATAATGGCACTGCAAAAGAGAAGTGACCTAGCTAGGAAGCTAAAGCAGCAAACAGAAAGAGAATTTCATCTGGAGAATGGGAGGAAAGGAATCAAAATATTCACAGCAGCTGGGAAAAGAACTCTAATTATTTTGGACTGGACATAATTAACAAAAAGATCTGGAGATGGAAAATTGAAGAATCCCTCCAATTTTTAGAAATGAAGTGCCTTGGGGGGGGGGGAGAGAACTAAGAAAGATTATTGGTATCTGCTGATCATTAGTTATATTGGGTTTTTTTTTAAAAGAACGAGCTAAAAGTGGTTGAAGAATACAACTCTCAGACTTCCCAGTCCCCAATTACATTTCCTTAATAAATCTTTAAGAGAAAGAAACTTTCCTATCTGACAGAATCTATTACAGAATGTATATCAATTAAAAAAGAAATTAAATGCCAATATTGTCAAAAGAATAATAATTTTTAAAAGTATAATATTGCCACAACAAGGCTTCCTCCAGCTATTCTGTACCTGATAAATCTTATTGGAGGCTTTTGAGCAGGAGCCCTGAAATACAGACAGATCTCCATCAGATATTATTATTTTGAGTTTAGCATCGATTTCTGCAAGGTGATAATATTCCATTGGTTCGGGTGTATATCCTTCACCTGGTACAAATATTCCAAGTGCTTCTTCCTATTAAAGTAAAATGAAATAATTATTTCCCCCTCAAATTACATGATTAGAAAAAATAGATTATAGATTATATAAAAATGCATGTCATACTGTATCTACAGACTGAGAAGTTAGTTTACTTTTATATGCATAGCTACTATGTAAGAAGTCTTTTCTTTATACTTTTTTCTTTGTTTCTTTTTCTTGCACTTTTGGCTTTGTCGTTTTCCTATATCATTTATTTTTTTCTTCTCATTATCCTAAACATTTGTTCTTGTTAGCATTTACCTTTTTCCTTCAAATTTTAAATAAAGTTATATGAAAATGATTATGTATTTCTGTTGACAATGCATATTCTAAATCAGAGCATGCATTTCCGTTATCTATTAAAGTCATAGGCACTTTAAATGCATTGTAGTTTTTGAAACATGGAAGCCTGTTATGTCCTCTAGTGAGTTCTTAGAATTGTTTTAAATATTAATTTTTAAAAAGTCTCCAATGCCATATTTCCAAGTTACAAGTGCACCCTCTACTGGCATGTATAAATACAGAAGGAAGACAATGCTTGAATTTACAGCAGACAGAATTTTTCAATATAGTATGTTGGAAAATCCTGTGATAATTAGGTTGCTGATTTATTCACGGAAATAATTTATATGCTAGCCTTCCAAATAAGTTTCCATGTGATACTTTGAAAGCATACTTAGAATGACCCAGATTACTCAGGAAATGCAACATAACTTCAACTGGAAACAGCGGTTGCATCTGCACAAACCTAAATTGTTGAAGTGATGATTCTAAAAGAAATGTTTGGACCATCAACACCATGTAGGAATCCAATATCACATCTGCCACAAGAGCATTCAGGCAATTATGTCTATAGAACAGGATGTATAACTTTTTTGATTATGATCTGTCAATAGGTGAACACAATAAATAAACTACTTGGAAGTAACTCTACATGTCAGTGTTGGTTCCTTTAACCTTACATTAATCTTGCCAGACTCAAGACAACAATCTGCATATCTGCATACTAGATATACTTTGTGAATTACTACGGAAGGTCCACCTTCGCCCTTTTCCTACATACCAGAGACTCCAAGCTTTTCTATCTCTTTGCTTCCTCCTGTGACTCTGAACTACATTCTGCCACAGATATATCCACTGACTGGGATCGATTCTATCACTCAGCTCCCTCACTGGATCACGTTCATAATCAATGGCAGATTCATCTAAGCAACTTGTACTGGAATGAGTCTCCATAAAAGATGTTCCATAAAAGATGCACATCAACCCCAGCTTCACTTAAGTTGTAATGGAAGCCAGATGCCATCCATCCTTAGGTCCTCTCTCATAACCAACAGTAATGTTAGTAGGTTCCATCCTCCTGGCTCTGAGGCTCTAAGTAGGCCTCCACATAGATGGAGGTGCCTTGGATGACAAAAGTTGAGATGTAGAATTTTTCCCTGCTTCATGTCATTTCCCACAAAAACACAGAAGCTAGGATACTGTTGCTCTTTAATTATAACTTGCTTGTTACAGGAAAGTTGGATTTTATCTGAACAAAACTACATAAGGCAGGTAAATGCAAAGGTGCATGATTACATGTATACTGCTGTACTTTGTGTTTTAGCACTGGATACTATGAGCATGAAATTTAAAGAGTACCAATATAACACCGTTTTGAGCTGGTTTGTTGAGCTTATAAATACAATGTATCCATGCTTTTGGATTGTGCTGATGTTAAATTTCAGTATGCCTTTAAATGTGAAAAAGATTTATATTGTTTCCAATGGGTGGAACATATTTTGATTTTTATTCTGACAGAAGAAGGAAAACAAATTAAAGTTTTATTCCTTTGCAACACAGTAGATTTGGAACATTCATTGCAAACTACTTTGCTCCAAACTCAAAACAAAATACGCTTCCATTTTCTTTAATCCCTACAATCTCCTGAGGTAATTTGAAAGAGAATAAATGGCCCGAAATCACATAATGAATTTCATGATCAATCGGAGACTTGAACTTGGATCACCAATCCTGGGCTAGTACTTTCTCCACAATACCACATTAGTTTTTCTCATTGCAACAGAAGCAGGGATGGGATGCTACCGGTTCTGCCTGGCTCTATAGAACCGGTAGCTCTGAAGAGCAGCAGACACAGAACCACTTCTGTGTCTCCTGCTGTTTGGCCCACCTGCCCACCTGGGCTCTTACCTGACCTTTATTTCCTGCTTTTTCAACCTTAGCTGCTTTGCGCGGCACAGCTAAGGTTGAAAAAGCAGGGGGAAAAAAGTGGCTTTTCAAACGCTGTGCACCTGAGCGCAGCACTTTTCAGCTGTCCGGGCAGCACAGCTTTAGGTTTTTTACACGCGCGTGCACCAAAACGTAATCACTGAACACCGGTTGAATCCCACCCCTGAACAGAAGCACTACAGTGAATTATTTCGGTGGCCCAGAGCTTGTGTTGAAAAAGTGCTTTGAATCAATATATCAATTAGTTCATACCTCATCTTGAAGTTTATTACTATCATTTTCTGTATCTTTCAGTAATTCGGATAGTCTCTCTCTCTCTTCATCCAGCATAACTTCACTTGACGAATCTTTGGCCAGCTACATAAAGAGGAAAGCAATTTGGAAATTGATAGTTTTGAGAAATCAATAATAATCTTTTGAAAATCAGTAAGGATTAGACTTGTGCATGCTTCAGAAACAATATGGATGGAAGATGTGCTTTGAATCTTACACATCTCTCTGCTACTTCAATAAACCAACAAGCTTTCTGACCAAGACAGAAGAAAGGGGCTACAACTTTAAGGGGTGATTCCTTAAACAGTAGCAGGTTCACCTGGAAGTGGGGAAAAACAGGATACAGTAAAATCTATTGTATTGTAGTGGTGCTGCACCTTGGTTCAAAAATGATTTCTTCCAAATCGTTTTGGAACCAAGCACATTCTGTATAAAGAAGAGGACTAGCTGTGCATGTAAAACACATGTAATCCTAGATTAGCAATTTCATTTGGGACTCCCACATTGGTCACTAAATGAAGCAGTTGCTAAGTGGAAAATCACATGATCATGACTGAGCTTCCTGTCAAAGCTGACAAGAGTAACCAGTTTCATACCTTAGCTTTTGTTTGCCTCCTAACTAATCTCCCACCCTATAAAATGTTTGCTGCAGTGCTGGATAATAAACAAGAAGGGAATTAATATTTGTATTTACATTCATTGGAGAGAAAGAGTTTAGAAAAGAATAATCACATCCAAAGCAATGTGTTGATGTCAGCAGCAAACAACCTGTGTATCCACCATTGTGTGCCTGTTCACTGCACTGTCCTCCAATCCCATCTTCAGCAATCTCTCTGTTCTGCTGGGGGATGGGGGCAGAATAGAGACTGCCTACAGGAATCACTTGGCAGGGCTCTTTTTTCTGAGGACAGTGAGGGAAGAAGAGGGGACTCAGTTGGCACATGAGAGGGAAAAGGAGACAGAAAAGCACTGGAATGACTGGTGGCCATCAATTATTTTCCAAATGGGGCACTGTGCCATGATGGTGCTCGGGGTTAGAAGAGAATAAACAGGCATACAGTGGCTGCTGAATACCTCAATGTTCCCGAGAGTTTTATCAGCATATTACTTTTCATGTCTACTCCCCATTGTGTGCCTGCTTACTCTTTTCTAATCTCTTCTTCTCCAGTCTCCCTGTTCTGCAAGGTAGGAAAAAAAAAGAAAAACAACAAGTCAGACGCAGGACAATGTATATTAATTGTAGCAGAGATCACATGAATGAGGGAGGCTGAGGATGTCATAAATGGTCATAAATTGGTCATAAAGTTATTTTTAGCACTGTTGTAACTTCAAATGGTTGCTGAATGAGTGGTCGATATGGTGCACTATCTTTACTGTACAATATTGTCACTTAAGTTGGCACTGCATGTGCCAGATGCTACATAAATTCCATAGAAATCTTTTGACAGTTCCACCAAATCATTCGTAACTTTTAGTTATAATGAATTTTGTAAACATTCTTATCAATCAATGTCACAAGCACAGCCTAAGAACAAGAAATAGGAATATGCAATTAACAGAGGACATTCCACTGTGTAGATATAATTACATGGTGGTTTAAAACATTCGATTTTTCCAGAAAAACCTGATACTGAAAATAATTAGAATCCAATCATTAATCTCATATATTTCAGGTAAACTGCAGAAAAATTTTAATAAGATGATTTTCTAAATTAGTAACAAGATAAATGTCATGGCCCCATCGGAACTTGGGTCCGAGGAGAAGGACGAGACAGAGCTAGAGATGATGGAGGAATGACCAGAGGAGCAGAATGAAGCAGTCCTAGGTCCTTCAGGTCTGGGAAGGGTCCCCAGTGAAGGAGAGAGGTTGCAGGATGACCAAGCAAAGGGGGAGGAGAGGGCAGGCAGCAGAGCAGAGGAGCGAAGGAGCTCTAGCAACAAGAAATTACTTTCCCCCTAATCCCCAAGCCATGGAGAATGGAGAGGAGGTGGGATCTGTGCAGGCCGACCCGAGAACTCGGGAGGAGGGTGCCCCGCGCTCTTCACAAGGCTTATTTGAGGAATGAGATTTAAAGAGACACTGTTTGGAGGAGTACTTGTTGAGAGCAAGTGTTGCCTTTTTCCAGTTTCATGTGCTGTTATCAATGTCTGGATATTTTGCTTATCATGCCCTGTTTGCCTTGCCCTGCTTGCCTGGCCTGACTATGTGTGAGTTTGCAGCAACCCAGTTCTGCTCCGGGTTGTGCTGCAGTCCCAGTGAATTCTTCTTGGGACGAGGACTCCTTGGAACTAAATTCCTTGAATTGTGGCTGCTCTCAGAACTGTGCTGCTCCTCTGGACTAACAGCAGCCAAGAACTAATGGAGGTGCGTGTTTATAGCTTGTTCCTGAACTTGCTGTGAATGGTGGGACTTTTGGAGGAAAGTTGGAGCGATAAAGGGAAGTTAATCCTACATTCCGGCTATGTTGCTTCCATGCCCAGCCCCAGGCCATCACAACAAAGCTTAACAAAGAATTCCAATCTTATGTTTAAATACATACCTCTATGTTCTTTTTAATAAAGTTTGAGTTTTTTTTAAAGCTTGCTGTACTTTTGAGGCAAGTGTTTTCCATTTTCTTCATTGAACTTCTTGTTACGCTATCAGCTGAATCACCTTCAGGTACTGAAAGAGAAAAAGAATTATTGAGGAAACAAATAATAAAGAAAAAATTAGCCATCTCAATTAAATTTTGGAATTGCCTTTCACTATTTTATGTACAAGTTTTTATTTTGTTACTATATTGTAGATTGTAAACTATGTTTCAATATTATCCCTAACAAAATATTACACGCTTTACCGCAAACTTATTGATAACACTAATTAAGAACAAATTGCAGACAAAAGAAAACTAATATGAAATGCAAAGCCACGCCAACCATTCTCAAATCCAAAATGCATTTTTCTGTGAATGGAAGTGAACATGAAACTGAAACTTTTGATCTCACATTATGTGTAATAAAATGTGAGGGAAGGCTCATACAAAACAATTCTTAGGAAAACGTAGTTTTTACGGTATTACATCTAAATATCTCCAATGCTGGGCCAATATTTAGGCAAAAAATGCTTCTATTTTATGCAGCCCATATAATAATAATAATCAAAATAATCAAAAAGCATGCGTTCACATATTTGTTATTCTTTTAAAATTATATCTGGATTGTATTGTACCTTGCTTTATTTGTCTTCCGTTAGTCTCATAATTTTCTGGAGGAAGCTGAGTTTTAAATATGTTAAATGTTTCATTATCTTCACAAGCAGAAAGATCTGTTAATGAAACATAATGTGAAATAAGATTATTTTTATTAAGGATGTGAGGGATCACTTTGGATCTAAACTGATCTAAAGAGGCTGCTGGATTGGGTCCTTCAGCAACTGTGTTAGGCTGAACTAAATTAGCTACAGTAATCACTTTCCCTATATTTTCAAGGTGAATTTAAAAATAACAGACATACTTGGTCAGGAAAGCCTACACTCTGGTATACCATCCAGTCCTGACTGATAATGAGTTGTAGGAGTTTTGAATTAGAGGACAAATTACCTTTTTGCTATAATATATCAAATAAGAGGGCTAAACAACCTTTTGACAACCAAAAACTGCACTCAACGTTTAGGAGATGCTATGAACCACAGTAATAACCACAGTGCAAACTGGGTGGACTTTTAAAAATATGTGAAGAACATATGCTACAAATTTTATGTTTTCTGCTCAAAATGGAAAGCCACCAATTTTTATCAATCACATTCAGAGGAGGTTCTGAAAGCTGTTACAAAGGATTCAAAGGCTGCAGGTTGCTAACCCTACATTAGAATTAATACCCAAAATTTTATTTTTTAATTCTTACCAGGAGTTCCAGATAATGGTGAGTTTAAAGCTAAAAATCTGCTAGTGTTTTCTTCCTCTTCAGTAATTATTGAAGAACTTCGAGATGTCATAGACTGCATTCAGGTAGTGAAAGGATATATATACATATAAGGAAGGATAAGTGGACATTCCAGAATATTTATGCATACTGCTAAACTTTTCCTTAAGTTTCTAAAGGGCACAACTGCAGGTTTTACCACTTTGTTTTTATCCCCATGATTTACACACACTTTTATCATTGGGCTATGTATGTACCCAACAAAATTTCTTTGGTATTTGCAGCTTTTAGCAACAGATTAAAAAAGTTATAAGCAAGGATTTGAGCAGAGTATTTTCAGAAAATACTACATGATATGCATATGTCGTAGGAACTCTAAGACATAATAAATTCATATAAATTTAGCACAAAAATATTTTTACTAAGAGATTTTAATATTCAGTTCTTTATCAATTCATGAAAAATATCCATAATTTATCAAAGTAGATGAACTTCTATCAGGCCATATCTACAGACTTACGAAATAAATCAATAGCTAGCTTAATTGAGCAGAAAATTAGCACACGTCAAATACATACATAATAGATAACTGATTTTTATATGCCAAAAAGCAATTCAAATGTAAATAAACATAGCCATTCATCATCATATATAAATTGTGGTTCATAGAAGTATTCTGGAATTGATCTTGTATTTCTAACCTGAAATTCTTCCCATAGTTTTGCTCTCAATTCTCTGCCTTGCTTTTTGACTGCTCTTTCCTGGGATTGTTTATTTGCCAATATCTGGTCCAACCTTTTCATCTTCTTTATTGCTTTCAGGATGAGAAGATCTACACCTTTCTCCTTAGAATCATCCAGGTTTGCAGACCTGGATGTCACTGAAATATAAAACTGACTATTAAAATCAAATCATCTTTTCATCAAAAATATTTTTAATAGCATTTCAAATTGATCTACTAAAATGTCATCAAATGAAGAATATTATTCAGTAATCCACTAGGAATACAATACCAATGCTACAATATTTCAAAGAAAATATTGCTCTTCATTAATGAAGCTGAAAATTGTTTCAAAACTATTGTTGCTAATACAAATATTTATGAAATAAACTGATGTCCATCCCTAGACAGAGAAGTGATACAGCGGCCATGCAGGCCAAATGCCTGGAAGCTGTAAGGGCCTGGATGGGGAGGAACTGGCTTCGACTCAAGACTGGCAAGACTGAATGGCTATGGGTTTTTAGCCCCCAGGACCGGATGATTCTCTATCTTTGACTCTGGACAGGGTGGCACTTCCTTGGAGTGTGTGAATTGGGGTGTAATTTGGGGTTCCTTCTAAAGTCATGCTCCAGCTTGAGGAGCAGGTGGCAACTGAGGGCAGAAGCCTTTGCATGGATTCATCCAGTGCACCAATCACACCTTTTTCTGGCCTGGAAGTCCTTGCTCAGTCAGCCATGCACTGATCATCTCTTAGTTGATGCCTTATAATATATTTCCCAGTTAACCCTCCTCTGCTTTTCAAATCTTGTAGGGCTTTTACATTAATCCTAGCTTTTTTCCCCTGCCAAATAAATTTCAGCGTTATCTTGTTTAATTCCATAAAAAAAAAATTATTTAATTTGATTGGAATTGTCTGGAATAAATATAGAAATTTTGGCAGAATATTCATCTTAATCAGAGCAATCCTGCCCAATAAGGAAAGTTGTAATTTACTCCAGGAATCTAAATCTTTCTTGGATTGTTGGAGAAGTTTGTCATAATTATTTTCTTTCTTTGTGGAGTTAGCCAAATTCCTAAGTATTTAATTTTTTTTGTCACCTGTATTCCCATTTTTGTCTCTAATTCTTTATTCTGGTCTCCTGTTAAATTTTTAGACATTAATTTCATTTTTCCCCTATTAATTTTAAATCCTGCGACTTCTCCAAATCGTTCTAGTTCTTCTAATAAGTTATGTCCTTTTTCTATGGGCTCCTCCAGAAAAAAAACCAAATCATCAGCGAAGGCTTGTACTTTATACTCTTCTGATTTAATCCTCAGTCCTCTAATTCTCGAATTTTGCCTAATATATGTCAAAAGAGATTCTAGGGCGAATATGAAAAGCAGAGGAGAGAGAGGGCAACCCTGTCTTACCCCTTTTTCTATTTTTATCGGGCCAGTTTGTTCCCTATTTATTAGAATATTTGCCTGTTGGGTATGGTAAATTGTAGTAATGACGTTTTTGAATCTAGTGCCGAGGTTCATATTGTATATTTTTTGAATTAAAAAATGCCAATTTAAATTGTTGAATGCTTTTTCAGCGTCCAAAAACATAAATGCAAATTGTTTTTCCAGATGGGCTTCATAGAATTCTGAAATGTCTATCACTGTTCTTAAATTATTCTTAATTTGATGAAATGGGAGAAATCCATTTTGATCATCATGGATATGTGTGTTTAAAACCTGTTTTAGTCTATTGGCTATTATAGAAGAGAATAGTTTGTAATCTGCATTCAGGAGCGAAATTGGTCTATAATTATTAATAAGTCTATGGTCCAGGTCCTCCTTCGNACATAAATGCAAATTGTTTTTCCAGATGGGCTTCATAGAATTCTGAAATGTCTATCACTGTTCTTAAATTATTCTTAATTTGATGAAATGGGAGAAATCCATTTTGATCATCATGGATATGTGTGTTTAAAACCTGTTTTAGTCTATTGGCTATTATAGAAGAGAATAGTTTGTAATCTGCATTCAGGAGCGAAATTGGTCTATAATTATTAATAAGTCTATGGTCCAGGTCCTCCTTCGGGATCAGTGAAATTAAGGCTCCCCTCCACGAGTCCGGCATCTTGGCTGCTAGGAGTACCTCATTGAATACTTCCAGCATCAGTGGTCCAATTTGTTCTATGATTGTTTTGTAAAGTTCTACGGGTATCCCGTCCGGTCCTGGCACTTTATTGTTACTTTGCTTCTCTATTGCTGACTTCAGTTCGGACCATGTTATATTTGTTTAATAATTCTATCTCTTCCTCTCCAATTGCTTTATCATTCGCTTCCTCTAAGTATTTCATTATTTTGTCCTCATAGAATTCTTCCTTTTTGTATAATTTCCCGAAGTATTTAAAAGTGATCTCTTTTTTCTTCTCTATCTCCTCGTGCAAATTGCCCCTCTCGTCCATTAATTGGTGTAACAATCTTTTTTCTTTCGTTTTCTTAAGTTTGTGGGCTAATCATCTCCCTGACTTGTTTGCATGCTCAAAATAAATTTGTTTAGTCATTTTCAGACTAATCTCCAATTTTTCTTGTTCCAGTAAATTTAGTTTGTGTTTAGTTGTTATTAACTGGTTCTGTATTTTTTTATTTTTGGGGTTCTTTTGTAGTTGGGTTTCTAAATCCTTAATTTCTTGTTGTAGGTTACTTTGTTGGGCATACTTTCTTTTATTTCTCATAGCATTGTAAGAGATTGTTGTTCCTCTTATAAATGCCTTCATTGTTTCCCATATGTTTTGTTTCGAAGTTAGTTCATTATTATTTTCCTTTAGGAAGAAGTTCAGTTCTTCTTTCACTTTATTAGTATATTCTTCTTCTTTTATTAAGTGAGTGTTAAGAGTCCATCTTTTCTTTGGTTTTCTTCTACCTCTCCAGGTTATTTGAATTGGGTTGTGGTCAGCCCAGTCGTTTGGTAAGATTTCACTATCTTTAATTTCATTAATTAATTCACCATTTATCCAAGCCATATCTATTCTTGTCCAAATTTTGTGTGGGTTAGAATAATAAGTAAACTGTTCTTTTTTTGGGTTCAGTTTTCTCCAGATATCGACCAGATTCAGTTCATTCATCAAATCCTTACATGGCTTCGAAAATTCTCTTTTTCCTTTTTTATTCTTACTCATGTTACTATGATCCTTCCGGTAGTCAGCAATAGAGTTAAAATCGCCAATCAGACAAATATTGCCTTTTTCGAAATCTATTATTTTTTGGTGGAGATGTTTGAAAAATTTACCTTGATCATCATTTGGGGCATAGATTACTACCAGTAAAAATGTAATGCCATTAATCGAAGTTTGTACCACCAGAGTTCTTCCTTCAGGATCCGCCCAGATTAACTCCGCTTTTAAATCATCTCTCACATATATTGCAATGCCTTTCTTTTTATGTTTATCTGCTGGTGCTGTAAATAATTTTCCCAGTTTCAGACAATCCAGAAATTTCTCCTCACTTTTCCTAATGTGTGTTTCTTGTATGCAAATTATATCAACATTTAGTTCTATTAGTTTAGTTAGAATCATCTTCCTTTTAGCTCTTGAATTTAGGCCGTTTATATTGATGGAAAGGATTTTCCTTCCTTCCTCCATTTACTTAAGTCTGCCTCGCTTTTTGTCTCGTAATTATATGGCTCTCTTCTTGTGGTTGATATGGGGATGTTTCTTCTCTTCTGTTGTAAATTGTCTTTCCCTTGGGTTTGGATGGGTCTTTCTTCTTTGTTCCTATGGCGGTTCCAATCTTCCTGCATGTTCCTTTGGGTTTCCTCCCTGGTGTGTTGATCCTCCGTGGTTGTTAGCTGTTCTAGGAAATCTTGTGCTTGTTCTATTGAATCTATTTTAATTTTTCTTCCCTTCCACGATATTAGCATCCCTTCTGGAATTAGCCATTTGAATGAGATTTCTTTTTTATTTAAGTGGTTAGCTAGAAATTTATATTCTTGCTTTAAGGCCCTCACTTTTCTTCGAATCTGCTTAAGAACTATGATCTCTTTGCCCTTATATAATATTCTCTCATCTCTGGCCATTCCAAGTATTAGGTCTCTCACGCATCTTCTTGAAAAGCAGATATGAATCTCCCTTGGGCACTGGTGACGCCTTGCGTAACTGTTCACCCTATAGACTTCGTCGAATTCTTTGAGTAAGTCATCTTTCTCTTTTTCAACTAGTTCAGCCAATAAACCTGCCATTAATTGCTCTAGTTCTTCATTTTTGGATTCCTCCACATTTTGGAACCTTAGGTATGCCGCTGCTCTGTCCATCTCAAGTTGGACCAAGGAATCTTTCATTTCTCTATTAACATTTTTAAAGTTTTCCTCAGTCCTTTCTAGGCTCCTCTCAGTCCTTTCTGTCCTCCTTTCTATTTCTTTTATTTTTATTTCAGTTCTTTCCATGGCCAATTGCATTGTCCCAACCTTATCTTCAACTTTCTGTATATCTGCTCTCATCTCCTCTTTTAATTTTCCCATTTCTTCCTTCAGTTCGCTAATATCGGCTCTGGTCTCATTGTGGTTCCTAATCATAATCTCCTGCATTCTAGACATTGATTCTTGTAGGGATAATAATGTCGCTTGCAGATTGGCATTAGTGACGGTCGGTTGTTTTTCTCCTGTCAAGTTCTCTTCTATAGTTTTCTGCGTTGCTGGGGAGGCAGTTGCCAAAGTTGTCATCAAGGTCTGGGTGTTCTTCCTTCCCGTTTTCAGGGCCGTGGTTGTTGTGGAAGTCATCTCTGATAGGATTTGTTTTTGCA
>BHEV01031916.1:0-12946 GCA_004319985.1 Emydocephalus ijimae | reverse complement strand
CCCAGAATTCCTCCTACAGTCATGTTAGCTCAGGAATTCTGGGAGTTGAAGTCCACAAGTCTTAAACTTGCCAAGTTTGAAGACCCTTGCTGTAGAAAGTCAGCACTCATCCTCCAAGAAGAATGAAATATTTTGAGGAATATTTTTTTAAAAGGCAGAATATTACATTTCCCTGAATGAGAAATGGAAAAAAAACATGATTTTTTTAGAGGCAGGAAGCAGACCCAGTCTTTCTTAACAGCCCCAGTTGGTATTTTGTGCCCATTAAGAAAGATTGGGCCATCCTATTCCGAAACCAGCCCTAGTATCCCTGCCCCCAAGCAGAAACTGAGGAGGCCGTCTTTTAGAAATGCAGATTTGGTCATGCATTCAAGACAGGATATTTTGAAACTCCCTGCAGCAAAGTCTGAACAAAGAATGGTAGGATTAGTTCTCACTCAACATCCATAACAGGAGGAAAGGCATTAAGATGTAATAGGAATTGCCCAACATCCTTTCAGAACACAAGCCCCTTCATTGCACCATCCCAAGAACAGTCCAAGCTTCAACCAAACCTGGGAGCTCAGACAAAAACCTAGGATTTGCATTTTCTCTTTTGCCTATAGAGCCAGCTATGAACCCTACATAACCCCTACATGACCCCATGGGATTCTGACAACAGCCAATTTAATACATGTTCTTGCACAGGAACAGGAAGCTCAAGTGCAAAGCCCAAAGAAAGTATTAAAAAACCCTCACTCTCAATTCCATTTTTCAGCTGCCCAGAACCCCATGTAGTTCCGTTTCACCAATAAACCATCTTTCCAATCAACCTCCATGTTTCCAATGTCTTTCTCCCAGCTTGGAACTGAACCAGATAGATATTTCTTCCCACATTATTTAAATACAAAATACAGAATAACAGGATTGGAAGGGACATTGGGGTTTTCTAGTCCACCCCCCCCCCAAAAAAAATCAAGTAATGTTGGTGTATGATGAGGAAAGCTGTACTATAACTTGAAGGTGGACCTGAAATATTTTGTAGATGCTACTCTTCATTTATAATTTGAAACCACATCCTGTGGCTTTCTACACCCAATTTAGAGGCCAGACTCCATCCAAATAGGGGTACAAAGATATAACCAGAATTGTAGTAAGTAGAGAATTAGACTTTCTCATTTTGTCATTGAATTTCATGGAATTTGTTAAACAAAGGAACATCAAAGATAGATGATAATAGAATGATTCTGAATAGTTTATAAGGAAGTAAACACTCTCCTTTGATTTGAAAGCGTGTTTGTTTAATTACATTCTGTCTGTTACCTTAGTAATGCAGATACCTCTATGATATCACTCAACAATTGTTTGTAAATATCTATTGCTATAAAATAATTTAAACTTCAACAGTTTAAAAATGTTCAAAGATGTGTTACTTTTTAAGGTGCTATAAGTCCAGCTATATTTCTTTAGCTACAACCAACATACGTCCTTTTGGAATTTGTTTGCTTTTGCACACTTTTAAAATAACTGCTTTGTATAATTTAGTGTGAATTGAAGAAATATAAGACACCTTTATTATATTTTCCCTGCTTATTATCTTTAACAATCTAAAGTAAAACATACCATATTTTGTCCTCTTAGACCACTTCTATAATTCACTCAAGTACCAGACATTGTCAGAATCCATTTATTTGTGAGGTATTATAAGGATATATTTTTCTACACAGAAGTTGTTTTCACTTTTAGTTCCTTGGTATAAAAATATGATCAAATCTAAAAATGTATATCACTGGTATTATTAGAGTTTACTGACATCTAACTAGAGTTTACTGACATCTAAGCAATTTGTGAATTATGCTGTGATGGCCTAGTGGTTAGAATGCAGTATTGCAGGCTGATTCTGCTGACTGCAACAGTTTGATTTTGACTGGCTCAAGGTTGACTCAGCCTTCCATCCTTCTGAGGTCAATAAAATGAGGACCCAGATTGTTGAGGGAAATAGGCTGACTTTGTAAATTGCTTAGATAACTAAAAGAAAAGAACTATGAAGCGATATATAAGTCCAAATGCTATTGCTTATGAAGGAAAGAAAAAGAAAGGAATGAAGGAAGATGAGAAGGAAGTAAGATGAGAAGGAAGGAAGGGAAATGAGGACAAGGAAGGGAGGAAGCCATGGTGGCACAGTGATTAGAGAGCCATATTACCAATTTACTGACCTCTGCCAGAGGTTCGATCCTGACTGGCTTAAGGTTGACTCGGCCTTCCATCCTTCTGAAGTCAGTAAAATGAGGACCCAGATTGGTGAGGGAAATAGGCCAGTGGTGGGATTCAAAAAAATTTACTAACAGTTCTGTGGGAGTGGCTTGGTGGGCGTGCAAAATCTCTATTCCCTCACCACACCTGGGGGAAGGTTCTCCGAACTACTCAAAATTTCCGCTACTGGTTCTCCAGAACTGGTCAAAACCTGCTGAATACCACCTCTGAAATAGGCTGACATTGTAAACTTGTCATAGTCACGTGTCACTTAGAGAGGGCTATAAAGTCATATATGTCTAAGTAGTATTGCTATTAAAGATATCCTAATCAAATATCATTCACCTGCAAGCAAGAACTGTTGGGACCATAAAATGGAAAAAGTCATAGAAAATGAATAAGCTAAAATGCTCTGGGACTTTAGAACTCAAATAGGTAAGCATCTGCTCCTTAACATCCCAGATGAAACAACTGTTGATAATAATAATTTTGAACAGTGCATGTGGCTGTACCTGGAGACAGCAGAATAGAAGAGAAAGAGCTGGAGAAAATCACAAAATTTAAAGACCTGCAAACAGAAATATAATGTCTGTGGCAAAGGCAAGCAAGGGTGGTATTGATAGAAATAGGCACCTTGGATGCAATCCCAAAACAATTGCCGCATCACTTGTATAGCATTGGCATTGACAAAATCCATACTAGTGAATTGTGGAAGGCAGCTTTGTTAGGAACAGCTTACATCCTGCAATGAGAACCCCGTTACACAACATCTGTCTATAGCCATTTGGGACAGACTTGATAGTTGGATAAAAACTACCCAACCCCAACCAAACATCTGGCTGATTAATAATAAAGAATGCTGTTTTTCAGAAACTTTAGTTCATCAAATGAAATTAGAATAGAAAAGAATTCTTTATTGGCCAAGTCTGGTTGGACACCCAAGGAATTTGTCTTGGTGCAAATACCCTCAGTTTACGTAAAAGAAAAGATACATTCATCAAGAATCATAAGGTACACTAAATTCACATAACAAATGAAATTCGTTATATCATAAATCTGATATTTTGAGTTTCTTTTTTTAAAAAAATAGATGTTCAGTATCTGTAGATCAATCCTGATTTTTAAAAGAAAACCAATGTTGTGTAGAATTATTTCAGTCTTTCAATCCCTTTTTATGCTACATGAAAGATTATTTCCTTTTATCTTCAGTGAAAAAAATCCATCACGTATATGACACGGATGTCATTTAAGAGAGTCTTATCATTTACAGAATCAAAGGCTTCACTCATTTTAAATGGTGCTAATGTGCTAATTTGTTTTCTATTATGTGAAAGTTAATTCTCACTGAGCTCATTTCATTTGGCAGCCTGAAGGGAAAGATCATCTTCCCTTCTAACTTTTGACATTAAATGTCAAGCATGAACTTCTGGACTTGATTTTATGTTTTTCCTTTTGATTTTCTTTCCTTGCTTACTGCTAAGATTGTGCAGTTTTTCCATGATGTTTTGCATGTACAGTTCTTCTTATGGGGTTTATTAAATCTGTAGCAACTGCATTAAGTAGACCTTCTACCTTCCCATCCCAAAATAATTTACCAGTTATTTCTTCCATTGAATTGTAGATGACACATCTTGGCAGAACTTTCTTTAAGATTATGAGTGATGATGCCATGAATGGCTCCATCCTGAATTATTCGTTTTCAACATTTGTCTATGTTGATTCTCCATCATCCAAGTCATAGTTGTCCCAAAGGTGCTTTTTCAGGAGGCAACTGGACATTTCACTTCTCATCTAAGAAGCTTCTTCAGCTCTGTCTAGATGGTGGGGAATGGAAGAATTTATAATTCTTATGACCAACTCTCTGCAAGGAGTATAAGTATAAATTCTTCCATTCCCCCATCATCCAGTCAGAGCTGAAGAAGCTTCTAGGATGAGAAGCACTAGTGGGTTGCTGCTGGTTCGCACCGGTTCTAGGAAACCGGTTCGAATGACAATGAGTTGGCCCCGCCCTATCCTGTCTTACATTTCCTTCTTTTGCAGCTCAGCTGATTCGCATGGCAAAGTGGATTATTGTGCCTCAGCTGTTCTACTCACTAGGGAAGCTAGAAGGTGAGCTGAAGAGCTTCAAATTTTTAATGATCCGTATGTGCGCAAAGTGAGCATTCACAGAACTGGTTGTTAAACCGGTTGCAACTCACCACTGACATTGAGAAGCGAAATATCTTCAAAGAAAAACCAGAAAGTCCAGTTGCTTCTTGAAAAAAAAAAAAAAAAAGCACCTTTGGGACAGTTTTCTCCATTCTTTTTCTCTTATTACATATAATCTTAGAGAAAGTTCTTCCGAGATGTGTCATATACAATTCCATGGAGGAAATTTTTAGTTTACTCAAAGAAGGTTAAAAATACAAAACACCAAGATATTTAAAGGAGGACAGAAGAATAATGAGATAGCAAAAAATACATTAAAAAGAAAAAGTGTCTTAAAAAGGGAAAGAAAAAAGATAGACTTAACTTTTATACATATAACATCCTCCCTAGTTGAATGCTGATTTATACAGATTGTTCTCCATTTACAACAGTTCCGTCATGCCCCTGGTGGAGACTGACTCTGAGGGAGAGGAGGAACAGCTGACAGGGAGTGGAAGTGTGGCTCTGGAGGTTGTGGAGGAGGCTGGGGAAGGGCAGAGGCCAGCTGAGCATTCAGAGGAGGACCCAGGCCCATCCCCTATCCATCCTAGGGGAAGCAGGAAGGAGAGGGTAAAGGAAAGATGTGGTCTCCTTGGGAGGAGAGGGCCTTGATCCTCTTCATGGGCTGCAGGTTTGAGAACTGAATAAGAGTTTGGAGCTGCATACTGGCGAACGCTGGAAACAAAACATGTTTTATTTTGGTCTGAAGTTATCTTGGTTGGCGCCCTTCCAACAGACTGTGCCTTGAATTTGGTAAATACTTGTCTTGTTCCGTTGTGGAAATTTCATCATTGTAGTTTGTTTGGTTTTTTATTTCACCTCTATCTGCTCATTAAATTTGGACTGTATTGCTTTCTTTTGAAGACTATTTTTGAGTACATTTTATCTCCAACTGAGTATTATTGAGCAGTGGGGCCAAATTGGAGACATTAAAGTACATTTATTTACGTTTTGGATTTTGTTACATTTGTGTTACACTCTGGGTCATCACATGTTCATTTAGTGACTGTGCAAAGTTACATCACTGAAAAAAATGATTTAGGACCATTTTTCACACTTATAATAATTGTAGCATCCCCCAGAGTCATGTGGTCAGATACTCAGCAACTGACTCATACTTATGTCCATTGCAGTGTCCTGGGGTCATGTGACTATCTTTTATGACTTTCCAACAAGCAAAGTCAACAGGGAAGCCAGATTCACTTAACAACCATGCTACTAACTTAACAATTGCAGTGATTCACTTAACAAATTGGCAAGAAAGGTCATAAAATGGGGCAAAACTCACTTAACAAATGTCTCACTTTGCAACAGAATTTTTTTGGCTCACTTGTGGTCATAAGTCAAAGACTATCAAAATAATAGATCAAATTTGGTTCCCCACCACTTGTGAAACAGGCCAAAATATTTGAAATTATTAAACTACTAAATCTATTTACTATTTTTTAGTCTGTTCCTGTCAGCTTGGAAGCCATTTTTCCTTTGAGACTTCTGGGCTGCCATATTCAGTGCCTGGAAATTTGGAATTCAGGAATTTGGAATTCAGGAATTCAGTGCCTGGGAGGGGGACTTCAAGGAACGGTGGAAGATTAGCCACAACAACATTCCTTTCTCAGAGAGTCAAGGACATGTTCCCCTGCACCTGAAGGAAAGTGACTGGGGATAGTCTACAGTTGGAACAAATTAATGATTGGACCACGTGATGGACTATTGGGTGCAGGGATTGGATTTTGGAATTTTTTTGGGCCAGGGGTTTTCCCCAGATGTGCCAATATGACATGTCTAATAAAATGGATCTTTGAAAAGATGATATTCTCAGAGTGTGGAGGTTGCTACTTGGAATGCTGACAGTTACCTACAAACTATATTGATGATAAAATGGTGAACAGAAAAAAAAATTCTAATTTCTTCTCTACATAGAATGGATCGAGTCTTTTTTTAAATTATTTTTATTGATTTTTAATTAATAACCAAACAGAGCAAAAGTAGAAAGGATGGTGATAATTAGATACAGGTCTAAAAATGAAGAGTCTTTTCAGACACATCAAATCCGGATTTGATTGATGCACTGTATGGCAGGGTAAAAATGGACTGGCAAAAAATTATACTTTTCTCAGAGAGAACAAATCCTTTTCTTAGAATTGATGTGATATGCATTATTTATTATTTGGTTCACTATTTGGACAGTTAAAGTTAATCATCATCATGATAATGATAATGACCTGATAATCCCTTGCGGAGTGGAGTCTGGTCAACTGAATGAAGCTAGCAGAGTGTTTACTGGCCAGATGCCCTTTCTGTCACCAATGCGGAGTTTTGTCCAGCAGATATATTCTCATTGTGCCCAGAAAAAGAAATATCTGCTTCTACCTAGGATTGAATTCACAGCCTCCTGATTTTTAGGCAAGAGCTCCACCTCTAGGCCATCCAACCACTCCAAGACAGTTGAAGTTAATACTCTTCCAAAATCTGTTTTTGGATCATTCCAGTGACAATACAGATCTCGATCTTTTAAGTGTTCCCATCAACACTGATGATGTTCCCTAGCTGGATAATTAGACATCTGCAAGAAAACAACCAAGCTCAGAGAGTCCCAAGGACCCTACAATAGAGAGTATGATATTTTCACCTCATCGTTCAACCTCTCCCACCTTTTGATGCTGAAGTACAAAAGACCTATGCAACCATTATCCACCGGACAGGGTTGGGAACTTAATTTCATTTTTGCAGAATAGATTAACGGCTTTCCTACAATTATCCTCAGTCAGTTTCAATCCATTTACAATTGTCAGTTTCAATCCATTTACAAAGGAGTTCCATTATGCTTGAAATTACCTTTCACGCAAACCTCCCATATATCTGATTGAAATCTGCCACAAATATGCATTACGTGGCTGATTTTTCATGGGAAAATTGTACCCTGTCTGAAATAATATAAAAACAACAGGTAATTTTGTTTGAAAATCTGCTTTTAACGAAGGATAACTCCAGAACCCATGTATAAGTTTCAGATATTTGTTCTGCATATTTTTTTTATGCTTCTCTAAATTTCCTGTGAATTTTGAGTTTTAATAAGATGAGAATATAGGAAGATGAACAGAACACATGATGAATGAGAATGATTGGGCAATGATCATGGGGTAAATATGGGTATTTATGCATTTCATATTGTAAAGTATAGAAGGGGGGGGAGTTATTCACATTTTTTCCCTAATTCAACTTCATAATTCAGTCAGTCAATCAATCTTAATCTTGGATAACTCAGAGTAAATCTTCTCCAAAAGGTGCCAGCTTTAAGGTTGATCAAACAGTCCTTACTGAAACCAGTACAAAAGTTTAAATCATTTGAAAGTATAAACCAAAGAGGGGAAAATTAGGGTATTGTTTCCCAGAAAACAAAGTTATTGCTGTTTCTCCTAACTTGCAGCAGGCCTTACATTTTTGTTTTGTTTTGTTTTGATATATGCATCATAATTCAGCTGAAATTAGTGTTCAAGTCAGCTCATAATAAAGTTAAAATAAGATACTGAACAATCATTAAAGATTAAAGCAAGGCAATTAAAATGCAATGAAAATGAAACAGACAAAAATAAAAGAATAAATAGCATATGTCAGCTAAAACCTACTTTCAGATTGAAAGCCCAACTTCTGCCTGAATAAAAATTTTCTTGATAATCCACAGTAGAATAATGGATACACAGAGAGGTTGCCCCACAGATAAACTGGTTCAAAATCATAGAGAATGTTATAGGTAGCTACCAGCATTTGAATTCAATCCAGAAGTTTATTATTCCTTTTCTCATCTGTTTGTGGGGGAGTTTTTTCTCCAGTCAATGATAATTGGAGCTTTGAAGCCAAGTTGAAGGAATTAAAGGGACTTCACCTGTTTTTGTGACTCTGTTGCTTTTGCATTCCATCACATAGAACTTCCTGGTGAATGAAAGCAACAACGTGAAGCTGTGTAAATGATTTCACCAATTATCTGATTCTCACTCCTAAAAAAGGCAAGTTGAAATCCTCAAGGACTTGGCCATGAGCTTTAGGACCTTCACCCATAACCTAACCACAGACTCAAGGACCTGAGATAGGGTGGTTGTTTTAGCAAGAAAGCTTAAATAAGAGTCCCAACTGATCCATGGAGCCCAATCTAATAATCAGCATTTTGCCACCAACAATAGAGCAGAAACACCACAAGGGAACTCTTTGGAATCAATAACACATACATTGATTTGAATTAAAAAGTCACAATTTACGATATTGTTTCTTTCATCACAAAAGTGGATCAAACACACTGCCATATTGATATAAAGAAATCTCAGTTCCCTGGCTAAGAAAATTAACCAAGTAGAAAGAAACCACTGAAGACCAAGATGGACAAAATCCAAGTTCTTTCTTGACCAAGAAATGTAGCATGTAGAATCTGAAAAAAATAGAGGGTTTTTTTGCCTTTATCTTTTCTTCTCTCTTTCACCTCTATCAAGGACAAAAATGTATTTTACTGTTGGTGAGTGGGAATGATTAGCAATCCCCAAACTACAGCTGAGGCAGGAGGGAAAGAGAAATTTGTCCAGGACAGATGCAAATGGAAAGGCATTCAATCTGGTCTGGCAGTTACTATTAGCCTGAAGGTTTAACTAAACCATCTCCCAGCAGGAATCCTTGTAAAGCAAGATGTTACGATGGAGACAGAATATACCCGAAGAGAAGGAATGAAATATATATGAACAAAGTGCTTGAAATAATAACAATTCATCCATATATATCTATTCATGTACATACACAACACACACACACACACACACACACACACAGTCCTGTCCTTTGAAGCTTTTCAGTGATTTCTTGGCACAGAATCTATTCAAATTAATTTGGCAATACCCCAGAAATAGATTTGCGGCAAATACAAGAATTCTACAAGTTGCGCAAATAGTTTAGGCGTTGATCGTGGGACTTATTCAGTGCTAAAAGGAAAAAAGAACCCAGACATGTAAACAGGCACAAATGTCAGCTGTAGTTCAAGATGCAGGGAAGATCAGATTTACAAACAGAAAGGTATCACATTATTTCTCCCCAGGCAGTCACTCAGTCTCTTGGTTGCAACTCTTCACATCATAAGCAGGAGTTGACATAAATGAACAATCTTCCATACAGATAAAATAACACCAGCACATCGAGATGGCTAGTGTGTGGAACTAAATTTTTTTCTTCTTGAGAGGGTTGTCTGCATTCAGGGAATTTTCTCCCAGGAGAAATGTTTTGTGATAAGACCTTTTTATACTTTCTGCCTGGGGGTGCTAACAAACAAAGACAAGAATAACTGGAGTTATATACAGTTTTTTATATAACAAATGTTCACAAAACTTCAGCATAGAACTGAAGAGCTGTGGTGGTGTAATGGTTAGAATGCAGTATTGCAGGCAATATAATCCAAGTCTCTTGAGTTAATCATGGCACAACTAACTTTGTTAATTGTTGTTAATTACCTTGTAGCATCATCATTTCCTGACCCTGAAAGCCTACTGAGAATTCAGGAAATTAAAGTCCATGAGTATTGATTTTCTGGGGACATTCTCCCAATAGATGAAAGCATTTTAAGGGATCTGATGCAATGGGATTTACATTTTTTGATTGTCTGCAAAAATCTTCAACATTTGAGGAGTGTTATCACTTAGCAATATATTTTTGCTTGAACGAAATGCATTGAGCTTGCATAGGGAGAAAATAGCCCTTACTGTCCTACAATCAAGTACCCTATAAATGGCAACCACAGCTAAATCAATAAAGCCCTTAAAAGCAGAACTCAACACTTAAAATCTCGTAGCCTTTCCTGATAGCCAACTAGCATGAACCTAGCAAGAGCCCTGTAAGTAGTTCTTCTAGCTCTGAATCTTCTCAGCTTGACCAGTAGCTTCCTTAGCATCATTTATTCTTGTTTCATATCACCTCGACATCAATCAATGTACAATTTCTATTCTGCTATGGAACACATAGATCTTCCTAAATGGATGTTTATGGTTCCACTTCAACGAAGAGTCAAGGTGAGGCTAACCTGCTTTGATTCAACCCATGTGCAGTGGCTTTAAGAAATATTCTGCCCATTGTGGAGTGAACAAAATGGCTATTGCATTCTGCAACTTAGAAACAGAGTCCATATGCCTTTGCAGAGTTGTTTGAGAGAGTGGTTTTACTCAGTGGTGGGATTCAATTTTTTTTACTACCGGTTCTGTGGGCGTGGCTTGGTGGGTCTGGCAGGGGAAGGATACTGTAAAATCTCCAGTCAGAGGTGGCATTTGCTGGTTCTCCAAACTACTCATAATTTCTGCTGCTGGTTCTCCATTACTGGTCACCTCTGGTTTCAATTCTGCCCCAAAATGAAGCCCTGTGCCTTCATTTTTTAAGATCCGTGCAACATTCATGCATATCTCTCTCTGGGTTTAAAAAACAGAATGATAGAAAAATTGAGACATCTGTAAGAAAATAATAACGATTATTACATTTCTTGCATCGTACTTTAGATGTACACTGTTTTTTGAATCTGCAAGAAGGACTAACCAAAATCTTACCAATCAGTCATCCAACAGAAATTGGTGTTATGGCTTCTGGGCAGTTGTGGGATTTTTTTAAAAAAAATTACTACTGGTTCTGTGGGTGTGGCTTGGTAAACATGGCATGGCTTGGTGGGTGTGGCTAGGTGGGAGTGGCAGGGGAAGGATACTGCAAAATCTCAATTCCTTCCCCACCCCACTAACCTGCTTTCCAGCTCCATTCTCCTGTGCAGGGCAACCAAAGAAGACCCAGCCAATCAGCTGGGACTCAGGAGGCAGAGAATAGATGGGGGCAGGGGCAGTCAGAGGTGGTATTTGCCGATTCTCCGAACTACTCAAAATTTCTGCTACCGGTTCTCCAGAACTGGTCAGAACCTGCTGAATACCATCTCTGCTTCTGGGATTAATGAAAGTCAAGGTTACAAATATAGACAAAGACAAACAAATGTCTGTGATTTATGTTCAGGCAGAATCCATTTTCAATAGATCATCCAGATGGAAAGAACTAGTTATGGAAGATAAAACAATTGAGACCATAGTTGAGAAGGGTCATTAGACATCTTTCAGACATGATCGCAGGCATTTAAAAATCAAATGTTTTTTTTTTTAATGAAATGCTCTGTGTTTCAATTTCCCTGTATTCCAAGCAGAGGGAACTGTATAGGCAGAGGGTCTCCCACAAAATACTCTGCAGTGAAGCTCCCTATGATGTAGCCTACTTATGGGTTAGGTCTGAGACTAACATCTTTCTTTAAACCAGCTAAAAAACTAGGAAGCAAGGGAACTGTCTGAGCCTAATTCATAGGTAAGGTCACTTCAATCAGATAAATTATCATTTAACTCAATTGCTGTATCCAATTTTGGTCAACACGCTATAAAAAAAGATGCTGAGACTCGAGAAAGAGTGCAGAGAAGAGCAACCAGGATGATTAGGGAACTGAAGGCTAAAACATGAAAAAGGTTACAGGAACTGGGCCTGGCTAGTCTTGTGAAGAGAAGGACCAGGAGAGACATGATACCACTGTTCCAATATTTGAGGGGCTGCCACAGAGAAGAGGAGTTTATTCTCCAAAGCACCTGAACGTCAGACAAAGAATAAGGGATGGAAACTGATCAAGGAGAGATTCAACCAGAAATAAGGAGAATTTTTTTTAAAAACAATTTTTATTAATTTTACAGAAAACACAATACACAGTCCAGGCATAACAACTTGAAAAATCTTTTCTAAAAAAAAAAAATAACAATTAAAGAAGAAAGCCAATAAAACATATAAAATAATTCCAAATTGTAACTTCACACTTCTCCTTTTATCCAAATTATATTTCTTGCTTAATAAAATTTTGTTGCCTTTCATAAACATACAAAACACAAAACATAAACAAAACTAAAACATCTTTTCTGAAGGCTGTCCGATCCCGGGTTGAAACTCTTCGCACAGACACAAATTCGAACCTCATATTCACTTTATATATCCTTCCATATCTTATTATCATTTTCTTTTTTTATAAACCAATTTTATCAATTTTAAAAAAACAGTGCACAAAGAATCAAGGCATAACAGCTTATAAATTCTTTTCTAAAAAAAAATAATAAAAGAAGAAAACCAATAGAACATAATGATTCCAAATTATAATATCAATATTTACTTTATCTATTTAACTTCATATCCTATCCCAACTTCTCCTTTTCATCCAAATTATTTCTTGTTAATTAAATTTTTATTGCCTTTTATCAATATACAACCTNCATTTTCAATAACATTCTTTGTCTGTTCTATTTCCAACTATCCATTCATCTTTTTTCTTTTACTATACTTCTCCTATACACTAATTGGAGTGACGCCTTTAACTCATTACCCTAACTTAAAAGTACTTCATATAACATTTATCTTGGGATTCTGCTCAGTAGATTCTAAAATTACACAATAAATTTTATACTCTAAATACACATATAAAAACACAATCTTATGTACCTTCCAGAAT
>BHEV01031915.1:0-13867 GCA_004319985.1 Emydocephalus ijimae | reverse complement strand
GTTTTGACTATGCTAAAACTCTTACTGGAATAAACTATTTAACTAGCACAGTGTATCTGTCTTACTGAGTGTAAACTACAATAACGTTTATCTCACATAATTTGCCTGCCTGCCTGCCTGCCGTGCAGATTCTGCTAGGGTGTATCCCTAACAATCCCAGCCGAAAACGGAGCTCGGGAGCCTGTTTTCTCTGTCGGGCACTTGGGCTCCAGACACCCCCGACATGAGTGACATCAAGCTGCCCCCCCAGCCCCCCGAGGTCAAACACAACCCTGATACGGCCCTCAGTGAAATCGAGTTTGACACCCCTGTGCTAAATCAACCCAGTACCTGAGAATTCGTGGAATTGTATGTATATATATTGGTTTTCCATTGTTTTCTTCCAGTCACAGATACACTGCTTCTAACCATGAAGGTTTCCATGCAGCCATCATGACTAATATGTACTTGCAGACTGGTGACTATGAAATGCCACCATTTTGAAGTAGTCTTGACTCCTGATGACAAATCCCTGCTGTTTGCTCGGCAGCGTTTTTGGAAGTGGTTTGACATTGCTGTTTTCTTCCTAGGTCTGAGAAATAGGACTGGTTCAAGGTCACACAAGTGATTTTGTGCCTGAGGCAGGATTAGAACTCTCAATTCTCATGTTTCTAGCCTAGTAACTTAACCATATGGTGCTGTCCAGTTAAGGAGGTGATTGAGGAAGGATTGTACAAGAATAGGTGGGAAGCCAAAGGCCCAAGCTGTCCTTGCTCCTTTTCCTCCTGGTGAACATGGCATAAGGTGAACCCGATTGTTTTTCAAGTCTCAAAATATGTCAGAGCAAATGCCCCATTTTTCCTCAATTGAAAAATGCAAAGTTCTTCTTCAGTCATGAATGGAAAAGGCCCAGAAAGAAGCAGAATTATTTCTGTGTGAAAGATGTAGGCAGGCTATGAGACATGAAGAATGCTTTCTGACAAGATGGAGCACTATTGTTGGGGGAAGGGAATGCCTTTCCTTTTGCCACAACAGATGCTTAACATTTTGCAGAAGCAATGCTTTGATCTTGAGGAACATTGCTTCATTCAAGGGGTAGGAAAGAGAGCAGCACTTAATATCTCTCAGGGCTCCAACGCTTACTTTTCCATTTCAGCTCAGTTGCTTCTTTCACTCAAGGAATTCATTTATTTACTGACGCCCACCGGACTGAGATGGAGTCTCTTGTATTGTAATAAGGTCGGCCAAGTCACCAATTCATGTATTGTAAAACGATGATGTATATTAAGCCTTACAAGAAATCCTCCAGTGGCCTGCTGGAGACTTCCAGGTTTCCTAGATGACTTCTTAGAGGAAGGGTGAATTATACAGTAAGTAAATCCATACATAAATGATTGAAAATCTGTGGGAGGTCATCTGGATGTCAGTTTCTCAGTTATTCAGGCTTTGAACACATTAGGTGCCCAGGCTACATTGGGATGATGTTGAATTGATTTTGTTCCCTTTTATGCTGTTTATTACTAGGTTTACCAGGGGGAATCTGTTACACGTCCTCTCATGTTCAGCTTATGGTGATTGATCCACATGCCAGGCAGCCTGTTGAAGCATGTGAATCTTGCAGACAGCCATGTGCTCCATCTCAGCTGTCCCCAACCTTTCAGGCTCTGTTGACCAGTAGTGGCGGTGTGTATATGTGTGTGTGTGTGTGTGTGTAGGGAATCATTTTGCATGCTTGCCCACTGCTTGCAAAAATGGAGCTGTGCATGCATGTCCACTGCTTATGCGGCCCAGTTCCCAATGGGCTGGGATCCGGGACTGGATTGGGGACCCGGGGTTGGTGACCTCTGCTGTACCAGGTTTTTCCAGATAAGTGTGACCAGGGAAAACTCAGGTAGAGCCTAAGGGGGCTAGGAGATATGTGCATATGAAGCATACAGGCCTGGTCAACAGCTGAGAAATAATTGGGTTTATACACAAGTTACTTCATATATAAATCATTTTCATCTGAATATGAGGCACATCAAGTTCTGATGGAACACACAGACTTGCTGTATCCTAAGTGGCAGCAACACTTATTGATTACCATATATACATTGGTCTCTCTCACGCATGCTCATCCTTTCTTCTCAATGTTCTTTTCAATTAGGTTGCCAGGCCCTTGCTAGAGGAATGGAAACCACCAAGTCCACATCCAGAATGATCAAAGTGTGGGCGGATCTCAGGGCCTCTTTTATCCCTAAAATGCTTGCCTTGTAGATTCACAAATCTTGTCGCTCTCAGTGGCTTTGGAAGGGAGGTTCTATGTGCTCAGCACTTAGCCGCCTTTGTCTGCCTCATGATGACATTTCTCTCTTGATCCTTAATGACTTGGCTCTTTCCTTATCTGCCTCCTGAAGGGATCTTTCTGAAAAAAATCCCTAGCTTTTCCCTCTCTGCATACATGCCTGCTCTCATTTTTAGATTATGGCAGCCAGCTGAATCTCACATGAATGAAGGAGAATATGAATGTCCCAGGATAATGCTGCAGGATCCAATCGGAGTCTTTTGAGTTTTTGGATTCGTGCTGGAGCCTATCCACAGGGAATTTCTCTCTGGCAGAATGTGAGGCTCACGTTTTTACAAAACCCAATCTCATGTTCTTACAAATCTGAGGCCAGATTCGGCCCTCGCTTCCCTTGCAAGCCAGATGAAGTGAAGGGTTTAATGGTGTCAACCCTTCTCCCTTATTTATATCTCTTGACACAGAAGTTATTCCTCTCTGTATTGGACCTTTGTTTTCTCAAGAGAGAAGCACCAGTCCAAAGTTACTTAGCTTGACCGGACTAGAACTCACTCGCTCTTGGTTTCTGGTGTGTTTCACCTGTGCACCAAATTGTCTTTGTGTTATGTGGATAGAACTTACAGATTTTAACAGAGTTGGAAGGGACCTTGTAGGTCATTAGTCCAGGGGTCGCCAACCTTTTGGACGTCAGGGACCACCAAACTCATAATTTTAAATCCCAGGGACCAGTTATATAAATTTTGACTGACGGTGGCTTGCCGACATTGGTGGGAGAGAGAGAGAGAGATCTGATCTAAGCCCTCTCTCTCTCTCTCTCTCTCTCTCTCCCTCCCTCCCTCCCTCTCTCTCTCTCTCACATACAAACACTCAGAGGCAGGGGTGGGATTCAAATTTCTTAACAATTGGTTCTTGGGCATGGTCTAATTTGTGGGTGTGGCTTGGTCATGTGACTGGCTGGACATGGCTTGTATGTAAATATTATAAATATTGATGTAAATATTGATTTTTTTTTTTTATAAAAAGAGCAACTTTTACGCAAAATCAGGCAAAGCAGGCAGGCAGATTGAGTTGCTCACAGAATCACAGATTGACTTAGAGATCTATGATTCTGCAATCGGCTCCCTGAGTCTGTCACAAAAAATTTGCTTGCAAGCAAACTCGTAAAATTTGCTAGCAAGCAAACTCACAGAATTAACTCACAATACACCATGTATGTAAATATTGAAGTTTTTATTAAAAAAGAGCAACTTTTACCCAAAATCAGTCAAAGCAGGTAGGCACATTGAGTTGCTCACAGAATCACAGATTCATTCAGAGATCTGTCTTTCTGCCCTCAGCTACCTGCACTGAATAATGGAAACTTCAGTCCTAAGGAAGGTTTAGCTCTGCTTAAAAGCAGAGCTGAATATCTAAAGATTAGATTAGGTCCAACAATTTCCTGCTTTCTAGCTAATCGGCAGAGCAGAACAGCTGATAGTGGGAAGAAAAAAAAAAGGAAAAATAGCAACTTAGCAGGCAAGTTTGCCAGGTAAGGAGTAAGTGGGCGGGGAGGATTCCCGCAGGCCATGTGGGCGGCTCAGCCTTGTGTTCCCGTACAGCCTGGATTAATTATTTTGGAGGATGCTCTGGGGATGACATTTCTCTGTGGACCACCAACATTTTCTCGCAGCCCACCGGTTGGTGACCACAGAACTAGTCCAACCTCCCCACTCAAGCAGGAGACCCTACACAATTTTGACAGATGGCAGTCCAAACTCTTCTTGAAAGCTTCCAGTGATGAAGCTCCCACAACTTCTGGAGGCAAGCTGTTCCATTGGTTAATTGTTCTCACTGTCAGAAAATTTCTCCTTATTTCTAAGTTGAATCTCTCGATCAGTTTCCATTCTTTATTCCTTGTCTGGCCTTCAGGTGCCTTGGAAAATAGCTTGATCCTCTCCTCTCTGTGGCAGCCCCATAGATATTGGAACACTGCTATCATGTCTCCCCTGGTCCTTCTTTAGATAGCCATGCCCAATTCCTGCAACCGTTCGTTGTATGTTTTAGCCTCCAGTCCCCTAAACATACTGGTTGCTCTTCTCTGTACTTTTTCTAGAGTCTCAACAACTTTTTATAGTGTGGTGATCAAAACTGGATGCAGTACTCTAGGTTTGGTCTTACTAAGGCTTTTATTAGTACCTCACTTGATCTTGGTTGTATCCCTCTGTTACTGCAGCTTAGGATTGCATTGGCTTTTTTGGCTGGAGAAGCCCCAGTTTGTATGGCAGAAGAGTTGTGGTGGTGCAGTGCTTAGAATGCAGTACTGCAGGCTAATTCTGCTGATCACCAGCTGACAGCAGTTTGGGCAGTTCAAATCCCACCAGGCGCAAGGTTGACTCAGCCTTCCATCCTTCAGAGGTGGGTAAAATGAGGACCCAGATTGTTGGAGGCAATATGCTGACTCTGTAAACTGCTTAGAGAAGGCATGTAAAATGCTAGGAAGCGGTATATAAGTCCAGGTGCTATTGCTATCCCACAAGTATCCATCTTGGATTCTTGTAACCTCTAATGGATTCTGAAAAGCAGTGATTTTCAAACTCCTCCCTCCCCCAACGGCTGGCCCCTCTTGGAAGAAGTTGTAAAAGTTGTCTATAAAGCAATTACTGGAACTGACATAATGATGAAAATCCCCAATAAATTCATCAGGAAGGGAGAGCTAAGAGACAAAGCTGCAGCAAGTGCAGGAGAGAGTTACTTTATTATTCATCCCTTGTGAGCAGCTGGCTCCTGACTGATTTAGGGGTTCTGCTGGAGACACTTTCATTCCACACTGCAATCTGGAAGGGCTTGTTGGAGGAACAAGGTGGGCGAGTAATATTGCCCAGACTTGGCCCCATAGTAGCTAATCAGAAAAACCTTGGCAGCATGCAAAAGCCACAAATCCCTCCAAGCATCTGGGCTCAAATAAGCTTTCATTCCTTCTCCTTCTCCCTCTCTCTCTCCCACCCTCTCTCCACCTCTCTCCCTCTTCAATTTATATGTCTGCCTTCTTAACAAATGACTCAGATAACACAAGTTAGTAACCCAACAGGATAGATCAAACTAAGAAACTAATGCATTATAGGTCAGGACAACTTTTATTGTAACAGAATTTTGCAAGTCTGAAGGTTTATTTTCATATGAACCAGGGAGGTGCATATTTTAGCTGATTTCTGAAATTAGTTTCTTTGTCTGGGCCCATATCTCTCCCATCTGACTGTACTTGGTAGCAGCTCTTCTTCCTGCCCTTCAAAGCCCTCTGCACAAGTAAAATAATGACACTATTAAAAATAAACTTAAAATATAATAAGTTATAAAACAAATGATGACAGATGCAGCTTCAGGAATCAAAACCCTCAAATTTGGATAGGTTCACAAGATATCTGATGTAGGGTCTGGTGTTCTGTTAAGGAAACTTGGGTTTCCTAAATTTGGAGGCAGTTGAGATCTGTGCAATGACTGCAGCTTTTTTTTAAAAAAATACAGGATATTGGCCTCTTCTTGTTTTTTTCATCTTAATCTCCTTAGTTTTGGCTGTAACTGGACACCCTGCTGGAAATTCTGCATTTGGATTTGAAACTGATAAACGCAAGTCATTTAATTCGAACACTAACTATAGTTTGTTCTGACATATTCCAGATAGTTCTTGACTTAAAGACCCAAAATTTTCACTGCTGAGTGAGGCAGCTGTTAAGTGAGTTTTGCCACATTTTACGACCTTTCCTTCTAAAGTTGTTAAGTGAATCATTGCAGTGGTTAAGTTAGTCACATGATTGTTACATGAATCTGGCTTCCCCATTGACTTTCCTTGTACGAAGTTTGCAAAAGGTGATTATATGAACCCCTGGATGCTGTAACTGTCATAAATACATCCCAGTTGCCAAGTATCTGAATGATTTTGTGACCCTGGGGATGCTTCAATAGCCATAAATGTAAGAAACGGCCATAGATTACTTTTTTCAGTGCTGTGGTAACTTCATATGGTTACTAAATAAATGATTGTAAGTTGAGGCACCTTTATTGCACCGCTTTATAGTGCTTTACAGCCCTCTCAAAGCAGTTTACAGAGTTAGCCTATTGCCCCCAACAATTTGGGTCCTCATTTTACCCACCTCGGAAGGATGGAAGGCTGAGTCAACCTTGAGCTAGTGGGATTTGAACTGTCAGATTGCACTGGGAGTAGCTTGCAGTACTGCACTCTAACCACTGCACCACCGAGGCTCCATAAGTTGCTCATGTCTTCAGGTTAGCATACAGAGGTGGCCATCAGTAAGATAGGTGACAAAACACCATTGTACTGTTGTGATGCAAGCATCACCCTTTTTGTGTATGTGTCGTGATGTCAAATATTTGCACAAAGGCAGCAGAGCTTGCCCGGTGCTGTCCTGAAGCCACTGTCACCATTTAGATGAAAGGTTCTGATCCTGCAGAGTTCCCAGTTGGCCCAGTAAAAAAAGTATTTGCGTCATTCATATTTGGTAACATGATGTGCCTGTATGTTTGTCAGCCATCTAAATGCAGAAGTTTCATATGCGTACTGTGGTTACTACCCATTAAGGATCCTATGAATATGTCAAACCCTTTTAATAAGAACTCGTTAAATCAGTTGAACTGGTTTATTCAGTCCAAGATCCCATTTATCGCAGTATGTTTATTGAAAAAGGAATTGCTTTGGAGTAGTTGCAAGATATCACAGGGAATTGTAAAATCACAAATGATACGGAGAGGAGAAAGAGAGTGGACTTTCTCTTCTCCCCCTCCCCCCCCCAAACCCATAGAAATAAAGAAGCAATGTGACTGATTAGCAATTCAGCTGAGAGCATATAAGGTACAGTCTACCCAGTCATTTTAGTGATCACAAGTCATTAAGCGGCCGCTAAGTGAAACTGTGACTGAATTCATGATTTTACTGCAGCTTTCCTTTCCATTTCAGATCTGCAAAGATCGTAATTTTTTTTTAACCATCGTTGTAACTGCAAATGGTCCAGAGATGAGGCAATCACTAAATGAGTCCTCCTGTACATAAATGCACCAATAAGGCAGACAAAATCACGGATTTTTCTCCATGCCATTGAGTTGATGTGAGTTGAGCCCTAATCAGTCTTTTGACAGGATGAGATCTTTTGGGATATCATATGACAGAAGTCAGACATCAAATAAAAGCTGTGATGCATTGATTGGGACTTTCTTAAGTGCCAGTCTTTCTGGGAAGCAGCCTCGTGTGCCTCTAAAGATGCCAAGCAATTCATTACTGAAATCCATATTCTTATCTGAGAGTGCAAGGCCGGGCTGAGAGTGAATAAAATATGCTCTATTTCTCTCTCTTATGGCAGCCCTCTCGAGTGGTACAGTCCCACATTGCAGCTACAGGTAATCCTTGAATTAGGATCACAGTTGAGCCCACAATTTCCATTGTTAAGTGAAACATTTGTTAAGTGTGTTTTGCCCCATTTTGCAACTTTTCTTGCCTCAACTGTTAAGGGAATTACTGCATTGATAAGTTAGTAACCCGACTCTAAAGTAAATCTGGCTTCCCCATTGACTTTGTTTGTCAAAAGGTCACAAAAGGGGATCACAAGATCTTGGGACACTGCAACTGTCATAACTATGAACCAGTGGCCAAGCATTTGATAGATAGATAGATAGATAGATAGATAGATAGATAGATAGATAGATAGATAGATAGATAGATAGATAGATAGAATTCTTTATTGGCCAAGTGTTATTGGACACACAAGGAATTTGTCTTGGTTGCAAATACTCTCAGTATACATAAAAGAAAATATACATTTGTCAGGAGTCGAGAATCATCAGGTACAACACTGAATTAATTTGAATTTTGATCATGTGATCATGGGGATGCTTAATTGAATAAAGGTCATACGTCACTTTTTTCAGTGCCATTGTAACTACCTTTACTCTGCATTTGTCTCAGTGGGACAGATTTTCCAAGTATGCTCAAGGTTTCCATGTGATCATTCAGATTTGACCTGCGGAAGTTTTTTCATACACCTCCCTTGACTTCCATACGTGATTCTGTAGAACACCTGCATGTACTGATCTGGCTGGTTCCTGTTAGTGGTTTTATTCCCTCCAGAAAAAAAGAAATACAGATTGATCTGTTTTGGAAAACTTCCCCCAGTTTGATGCCTGCTCTTCTGCTGTTCAATTATTGCTGTGATTTTTTTTTTTTGTACTGTGGATATTTTAAATTGTATTTTTTTCTGTCCCAAGAACTTCAGTCAGGGAAGAATAGATCTATCTATCTATCTATCTATCTATCTATCTATCTATCTATCTATCTATCTATCTATCTATCTATCTATCTACATGTACATATGTATAACGGATATTTATATATTCATTATAGGCTGTATAACATTTATTCTAAACATGTGACCAAATGCTGGGTTACTTCCCAGAATAGATCACCTCCTAACTGCAATAATGAGGAGACACCAAACTGATGTGGGGATGAAGATTTATAAGATGTGGCAGAGGGACAGATGGATCACCTCAATCTGTACAAATCTGACATATGGTCACTTGTAAAATCTGTTCTATCACATTTCTCCTTTAATCTGCGAATTAGAAAGATTATCTCTACAAAGCTCTACATGTAAATGTGCATATGTGCAATATTTTGTGGGCAAATAATGCATTTCTGAATTCATTTCCTCTCAAAAGCCACGTTTTTGAGTGAGGGTGGGTTTCTGATAAAAGGGAAGGCAGTGATTTGCTAGCTTAAGTCCTTTCTCCTTTTAGCTTGTTTAGTTTTAACCTTTGTGTATGTCTTTCTTGCTGTGTGGTATAGACTGAGTTCATTTTGTTAATTTTTGGTTCAATTTATTGTTCATGGGTGAAATTAGTTATGTACAGGTTGATTGACTTCAACCCATGAATTTGTGGCAAGGGTCTACTAAGTGCAACTAAACTATCTCCAGGTGTTTCTAATTATCGATCATGGTGGCTGAAGCTGCTGGTGTCAGGGTTCCAGAAAACCCCAACTTCAATTAAAAACTCTGAGACTGACATTTTCTCAAAGTTCCTTTTATTAGAGTAGGGATATTGGCACATCTGGGAAAACCCGAAAGTTCCGAGTTTTCCTCCAATAAGTAAAAAATTACAATCCACCCCCTGCACCCCTCATTCCATCACATGCCCCAATCACCATCCATCCCAACTTGAGACATCCTCTGTACTACTCCTCAGCCAGGTGCAGGAGTAACATGACCTTGACTTTAAAGAAGAATGCTATTATGTCTAACCACATACACTCCATGAAATTCCCCCCCCCTTCCCATGCTCAAGAATGTGGCGGGGTGGAAGCTTCTTGCGCTAATATGGCTTTCAAAGCTGACAGGTGGGACTTTGTAGCTCATCACCAATATCTGGAAGGCCACATATTCTATAGACTTTATTATGTGATCATTACGTGTGAGGTACAATTTTCCCCTCTTTCTAGCTCTGGAAGGTATAATTTTTTTCCTCTAAAATGCTTACATTTTATTTTTTGTAAAAAATAAAATGCTTGCATTTTTTTTTGTAAAAAAAGAAGAATACACACACACACACACACACACACACAAACAAACAATGGTGGAGCCAGGCAGGGACCAAGAATGAAGCAATGTATTTATTACCACAATGCTCATAGATTGAGAAAAGCATGACTTGATGGTTGCCTGTGAGGGTCAAAAAAAGAGCAATACTAATCATGTGAAACTGTCTTGGCAGAATCCAGGATATATCCATCAAGCACATTTACTTTGGAGGAAAAGAACAAATTGAGACTATCCATCAGTTCAAGTTGCCTTGCTGATAATTTTTCCTTTACAGGCCATGAAATTTATGGGCAGGAAAGTTTTTATCTCTGGAATCTCTACAGACACTTAATGCTCTTAAGTCGAGAGGAATTTGGAAAGTGACAGATCTCACTTCTAATAGCTCTAAATCTCGGCTTTATGTCAACCAAAGGTGGTTCGGGAGTTAATTCAGATCCTGGGAGGACTACAGCGGGATACCTGTGAAAGTCAGTCCTGTCCAGTTTATTATTTTTTTTAAAGGTCATTTTTTTCTGTGAATGCTGAGATAAATCACCCTATTTAATTTTGATGCCTCTTTGAATTGTGCAGTGAACCTTTAAGAGCTAACTTTTACAAACATGGTGAGAACAAAAATGGCATGTCCTAGTTTAAAAGAAATCAGTCTGGAATAAAGGAAAACCTCAGTGGGCATCAAGGCAGAGAACTAAATACAAGGCAGGTGGTCAGATTTCATTATTTGAGAGCTCCTAGGGAAATATATGTGTTATTCTGCAAAACTCCAGTCCTTTTATTGCTTTCTTATTTCCTAAGTCAAATTATCTGGCTATGTTGACATAACCCATTAAACTAAGTGAGGTACTGCAAGTAAATATCTGGTGGCTATGTTTGCACAACATGCTAAAGTTTAATTTTGATGTTTCTTTTCTGGCACAGCATATGCAATCCCAGAAAATGGGTCAAACCCAGAGATAGTATTCAGCAGGTTCTGACCAGTTCTGGAGAACCGTAGCAGAAATTTTGAGTAGTTCGGAGAACTGGCAAATGCCACCTCTGACTGGAGATTTTACAGTATCCTTCCCCTGCCACGCCCACCAATCTATGCCAACAACCTGTTGTAAAAAAAATTGAATCCCACCACTGGTCAAACCAGTATCCAGATTAAATATGTTGTGTGAAAGTAGCTGCTTGTCTTACAACAAAATATCTACTCAGTTGTTTATTTCCTTCTAGCTTTATTAGGTAGGAAATTTATAATGTCAACTTTACCCAATCTAATGCCCTCCAGATGCCTAGGACTACAGTTTCCAGAACTCCTAGCTACCATGAGCAAAAAATTGTAGTCCTAACACAACCCCAGCCTCTGAGCCTTAAAGCATCATATTCTTATATTTAAACGTTCTGACTTGAAAACACAAAAGACCTGCAGGAAAGTTGCACTAAAAACTGTGAGCATTCATTTGTCCTCAGTACATTTGTAACCTTCCCAGCCAGCTATTAACAGGAAAAGTCAATAGAGAAAGCTGGATTCACTTAAAAACTGTGTGATTCACTTAACAACCAATGCAAAAATAATATAAAATTGGGTGCAACACATTTAACAACACTTGTGCTTTGCAATGGAAGTTCTGATTCCAATTTTGGTTGCAAATTGAGGATGATCTGTACATAATTCTACCCCTAAATCAGAAAATCTTTATTTTGCTGTTTTAGGTTAGGTTTTGCCTGCAAGGAAGGGCCAGAGCTCGGTTACATGGATGTAATGTAAGAATTTCCAGTTCTCTACCTGTTTAATCTGGTTGGCATTCCTTATAGCCAATTAATATTGAGCAGAACAGATTGACTTTGAATTCTCTTATTTAATCTTAGTTTTTTGTCAGGTCTTCTTCACTACTAGCCATCAAAGTATTATGATTGACATTATCTGAGGTTGTTGCTGGTTCTCTTGGTTAATTTCATTCATATGGTCTCTTCAAGTCTTCCATTTTGTATATTCTGCTTAAAATTACATAAATAAGGATAGTGTGCAACCTTAATGCAATTGTTTCTGAATTCTGAATAATTTATTTGCTCTTTATTCTCCTTAGAGCTGCTCGGAGCATCCAGAGAGTGGGTGGTGCTTCCGTCTCTGCTATTGTAGGCTGAGCTAAATTCCTGAGGAACGCTCCTCCCTCCATCACGTGACTCCATCCCAGCGTTCCCCAGTTTTATGCTCAGCCACTCGCAGAGTAGGCAGTGTTTTCAAAGTGCTCTTGGCCGTTTTCAGCAAGCCTTACTTTGACTCTGATATTTATTCTCAGGTTGTATCTGTTTATTTTCTTCCCTTAGCCCTGCGCAGTGGTTTCGTGATTTGTGATTTTGCATTCCCCTGGGAAGCCCCCACGGGCCCAGGGGATTTCAGGGGGAAGGATAGCTTACGTTACAAGCTACCCCCCCACCCTTCCCCATTGCCTTTCTGCCATTTTTGTTGCTTTCATAGACGCTCTGTTTCGCTCCGTTTCCCCCCCCCCCACCGCACGCCACTTTTTCCTTAGTGCGAAGCCTCTCTTGCCTCCTGGGTTCCTTCTGGGGACCTTGAATTGTTCGGGACTGTTTCCCTCGCCGCTGCTAAAGGGCCTGTAAGTCCACGTAGCAGGCGGTTGCCATTGTAAGCGCCGCCTCGTGGCCGGGCGCCATTTTGAATCTTATCTTTCCGATCTGCAGCGTGCCGTTTTAAAGCAGCAGGACCCGTAGGCCCGCTCGGAAATGATGCACACAGAAAAACCTTCTGTGGTGTTAGAGGCTTGTTTCCGGCCTCCGTATTGTTGGCTTCACCCGCAGCCGGTCCTAGCTGGTGCGGTCTACCCTCCACCACTCCTGCCCAGTATGTGTCTGGGAAGGCAGTCGGATCTAGGCCTAGGGGCTCCTTCGCCTTAAGGCCTCTGGCGTGTCTAGGTCATTTGGACTGCTGTTTTCAAATACAAAAGAAAAAAGAAAAAGAAAAAGAAAAAAAGAGTGAGAGAGGCAAGAACAACAGACCAGAGGAAACTAAGAGAGAGAGAAATATTTATATATATTTATATACAAATAAAACTATTATAAATGAATGAATGAATGAATGAATGAATGGGGGGTATAACAGGGAGCAGGAGCAAATTAACTTAGGGCATAAAAGATTCTCTCAGGGTTCCCGGCCTTGTTGTAGGTCGACCCCTAGGGCGTGCCTCGAATATATAATTATATATTCTTCCTCAAATATATAAAAATGGCAGAAGGCAATCTCTCCACAGGCCCTTCTTTGAAGGCCAAATCAAAAACTCATCATCTGCACAGGCAGGCTAAGGATTCCAAAGCCTCCCAGAGGGACACCTTAAGGCGCCTCAAGGTCCTGGAAAAAGAAATTGATAAATGCACAGGCAGGCACAGCCTCCCATTCTTCCTCCTTCTACTTCTTCTTCTCACCCCTGCCCATCCTCTACTACTACTACTTCTTCTCACCCCTGCCCATCCTCTAGTCCATTCTTTCCTATCCAGGCACAGCTCGCCTTTTCAAGGCCACCAGGCTCCTGGACCACCGGCCAGACCAACACCAGAGGCTACCTTTATGCCCTCAGCTGCCGGCCTACACCAAGGGGAACCTCTCATTCAGGAGGTTCCGGAGCAACTGAGATCCTGGAGGGAGTTGGCTATCCGCCGTGGAATCGCGGAAGGTCTCCAACAGGCAGCCAGGCCTGGTCTACAGCCGCTGGTCACCGAATCTGTAAGATCATTCCCTTTCAGATCTGAGCCGACCCAGGATCAGGTACCCTTCAGAGGGAGATTTCCCCCTCCACAAGGCGGGATGAGGAGGAGGCGGTAGGGGACTTAGATTGATACAAGGAGGAGGAGGAGGAGCAGTATTTACTTGGGGTCCTTACACTATAACGAACCCCCTTCCGACATAGAACCATCAGAGACAGAGGTGTCAGAGGACAAGGGTCTCACCCCTGACCAGCCCTCCTTTGTAGGGCTCTGCAGGCCCCAACTAATCAAATCCCTCCTGCTCGAAGCCAAGCTTCCCTCGGGTCTA
>BHEV01031910.1:0-13903 GCA_004319985.1 Emydocephalus ijimae | reverse complement strand
TCATGTGCTCGGCTTCTTCTTTGTTCAGTCAGCTCTGACGTCTCCACATCCCATCCTCATCGCCAGTGTTAAGTTTGAAGCGTGGGTGAGAAAGAATGGAGATGAGCCAGTGAAACGGTGAACTTCAACTCTTTATTTACATGGTGTCACAGCTCAACTGGACATCTGCGATAGCCTTCCTTTTATCGGCAACCCAATACTATTTTAACCAATAACAACCCAGGAGCGCTAGCTCCGTTAACCAATATGAATGCTTCGTTAATGGCCAATCAGATTCCCCTGAACGGGCCAATCCGATCCTGCCATTAACAGCCAATCAGAAGTGCAGGGCCAGAACCCTGTACTTAATTCCAAGCTCAAGATAACTTTATTTAACCTTTATGCATTCACAATAGCCTCCTGAGTCCCAGCTGATTGGCTGGGTCTTCTTTTGTTGCCCTGCACAGGAGAATGGAGCTGGAAAGCAGGTAAGTGGGGTAGGGAGGGAATGGGGATTTTACAGTATCCTTCCCCTGCCACGCCCATCAAGCAACACCCACCAAGCAACATCCACAGAACCAGTAGTAAAAATTTTTTTGAATGCCATCATTGTTGTGGTGGTGGTTGTCAGGAGTCAACATAAACTAGAAGGCCCACTTCCTCAAAAAAAAAAAAACAACCCACCTCCTGGAAATGAAACCGAAATTACATTTAGAAACACTAGAGATTTAGAAGTACTCTTTTTGGAGTATTACTATATAACATTTCAGAAAAAGATAGTAAGTAAACCCATAAAAACAAGGAATTCCTTAAACTAAATAATAAATAGCTCATCTGATTGTTGACTGAAAGAATCCCACAAAGATTTTCCTCCTCAAATACTTGTATTACACGTCATGCTTTGGTAACAATGCTTCTATTTGCACGGTTCTAAAGGTAGAGTGCAAAACCTAGATGTATTTTTTTTAAGTATACTGTGTTAACTATGTTTATGTAAGAAGCCTGTTATCAGACTGCATAAGGAATCTGGAAGCAGAATTATTTAGTGTGCCAAAACAATTTATACCTTTCAAACTCTATATGTTAAGAAAAATATTTTAGAGATCAATTTCCTTTTCCTTTGAGAGCTTTTGTTGAGGAATTGCATACATTCCTGAAAGGTTTGGCAAATGTCTTGTTTCCTCACAAAGAAACACCCAGCTCGTTTCCAATTTTCAGAAAGCCAAGGTAAGTATGAGAGGGCATTTGTCTTGCCATTTCATCTGTGGGAAATCAGAAATTACAGCCGTGCTCAAAGGGAATAGGAATCCTGGATACTCATGACCTTCATCAAAACCTCTTTCATCACTTGTCAGTTTTTTTAAGGGGCAATTTAATTGTAACTCTTTGGTGGTGACAAGGTAAATGCTGGCATTTTGGCACTGTCATTCATTAGTGGTGTGCGATGTCAGCAGCAATGCCTCCAACATATCACCATTTCACCTCAGCGATGGCAACTCGGCTTTTTGAGATGAATATTATTTGGCTGGTACCTCCTAGAGACAAGTCTGCATGCTTTCATTCATGTCTATCAGAGTACTGCTTGCTTAGGAGTTTCAGGACGTGTAATACAAGAGTGTTGCCTAAGCAATTTGGTGCAATGGAAGAAAAGAGTGTTGCTTCACACTGGCTATGTGGTAGAAGGACCTCCAGCAAAGAGCTAAAGTAGTTCTCCTTGTTGACAGAGCGAGGGTGTTAGACCTGTAAGGCATTTCAGATAAGAAGCACACCCAGAAGTACCAACTCCAATTGTAATCTATGGTTACATTAACAGAATCTTGCAAGTCTGGAGCTATATCTCTCCCCCCTCAACTTTATAATTCAAAAAACAAGGAAGGTCCCTTCTGAGGTGTTTGCCATGCCCCCATTTCTTCTATAGACTCAGCTGCCTCCATTCCTTCAGTAGTCTCAACTGCCTCCTTCCTGCACACCATCAGCCTTCAGAAGGCAATAGTCTCTTTTAGGGAGATTGCGTGACAAACAGAGACACTTTTTAAAGAAAGGAACAGTTTGGAATTCCAGGAAGAACAGCCAGGAGGGTGTCATCACTGCTCTCCAATATCTACTCCACTCCACCAGGCAATTGTCTTGCACTAGGTAATGTTAAGTATACTTGAATGTCAGGGAAAGAGGCCAGTGGCTGTATATTCCACTACTGTAGGATTGTTAATATTTTGGAAGGGTGTTTTGTTGAAAGCTTAAAACCAAAATTCCAGCTTGAAGCAAAGCCATGGAGTAAAGCAGCTTTCATTCTGGATAGTAGAAAGTTGTTGGATAGCAAGGCAACACAATGTCTCACTGAAGAAAGTTGTTTACCAGCTCATCTTTTCTTAAGGCAGAGCCATCAATCTCTGTAAAGTTTTCAGCTGAATTGATGCACCTTGGAGAGGCAGATTGATTTATGCATGGCTAACATATGCATAAACACCACTTTATGCAAGTGTTCGCATGTGCATCTAAAGAGTTTCCTGTTTCATCACATAAGGATGCAAGGGTTTACATTTCTTCTCTTGCCACGGAGATAAATCTAAATAGATATTTTTTTTCTGTGTAAGTAGACATTATGCAAATGTATTGGTTATTTAGGATGACTTTGATGCCTACCTATATAGTTATGTTAATGCTTATGCTTCTTATAAAAAGAGAAGGAAAAAAAATTGGCAAAAAGAATTAAAGAATTTTTTTATGCATATGCAAAATGACCCATACAAGAATTAGATAAAGCTTTTTACAAGTGCTAATTCCCTTATGAGAGCTTAATTCCTTTCAAACACCAGAAACAGAATAATTATTGAATTGTACAAAGCAAACATATTGAGAATGAGATAAAATGCTTGGCAGATTATTATCCTCTTGGCTGAAACAATTGCAACCATTTAATATTACTTCTATTATTAGGAACATCTGGAGTAAAATATAAAGCGATTCAGACTCTATACACCAATTTAAAAATAATATACTGAGTCAATTGTAATAGAGAAGGAAATTAACACATTTTTGCATAATATAGATTTTTCTTAGATCACACATAATTTAGTTGGCTGTTTCGCTTTTCAAGAAATACAATTACTTTCATGAAAATGGAAAAAGTGGCTATTTCAGGTAGTTGTTTTATGGAACGCTATAAAAGATTTTTGTGCCATTATGAGGTCATAATTATGCCTTTTTCAGCCTCTATACTGAAACCTATGCAGGTAGTCCTTGAAATATAACTGGTCACTGAAAAGTCATACAAAGTTATGATAGACTCCCCCAAAATTACATACACCTCTGTTTCTAAGTTGTGGCTGCTGCAGTGTCCCTGTGGCCATTCACCCTTACAATCAATCACAGGGACTGTGTTTCCCCCCCTTCTTGCCCCCCCCCCATCCTGCCCTGACAGGACCTGGCAGGCCTTGAGCCTGCTCTCAACACACCTGTCACCCATCACATACTTACCTTTTGAAGATTTCCGGATTTCCTGTTGCAGAAGAAGGACAGGCAATGTGATAGCAATTCAGATGCATCTATCATTTTGTCCCACCAGACAAACTACTCCATTTTCCTAAACAAGGTTGCACAGCACTGTAGAAAGCTTCTGAAAGATGCGGAAAGCACGTAACCATCATGGGCAGTCTGGTCTATTGTCGTTGTGCCTCAAGGACTACCTGTATAATTGACATTTTGAAGGTTAGCCATGCTAATTATTGTGGAAACAACGACTGATTACCTCCTTTTACCGGTCCACAATAGAAAGTGTCCTCGCATATTGCATTACAGTGTGGTATGCTGGCTTGACAGCCGTGGATAAAAAGACATTACAGAGGGTGGTGAGGACAGCACAAAACATTGTGGGCTGTTCCCTGATACCACTAGATGACATTGCAAGGACTCACTGCTTTAGAAGAGTGAGGAAAATCCTCAGGGACGACTCACATCCCAGTCAGCACTTCTTCACTCTCCTACCATTAGGTAGGAGGTCTAGAAGCATAGCCAGCCACACTAACAGGCTGAAGAACAGTTTCTACCCATGGGCTATCAGATTTCTGAATGAAAAATAACTTCATGTCAACATAGTATGATATGCATGCAGGGCCGGCATGTTGTGCAACAAGATCACATAGTGTAATAAGATTGGGGCTGGGTTAGGGTCTTCTGTCCTCACTGTGAGTTGTGTTGGGGATGTGTGCACGAAGGGAGGCTCAGCCAATCTCATTGTACGCATGTTGTACTCTGACTAAAGTAATTATAATTCAAACTATTATCTCATTTCTTTGCTCATTGTTGACCCCTCCCCAAATAATATCATAGGCTGAAGTCAATATTATGTTCAATTATTTTTCCTGTACAATCTGGTGTTATAAAACCATGATAATAGATTATTGACTTGGTTCTAGATCGAGATCTTGGTTTTACATTCAGAAAAAACACTGCTACTTCTATAAGTAGACTCAATGAATGTATAATACGCTTTTGATATTATACAGTGGAAATATTTTAAATAGGTTTTGATTGAATATGGACTTTATTCCATTTGGACTGATTGGATTAATATGTGCTGTTTTACAACTTATAATTTGTGCACCATTCAGAGTCACTATGAACTGGGGAACTTTATACATTTTAGTAAATAAATAGAGTTACCATAAATAGAATTATTTTCTCATTCATTAAGTTATTTCATTGAATTTATCAAGAATTACTCATATCTTCCATAACTTTTATCTAGAGTTTAAACCAGACTTATATACTGATAAGGTTTTATGCCTTACAGATAACTGTATATGTTGTGAATGCATAAAAACTAAATAAAGTTATCTTGAGCTTGGAGTCAAGTGCAGGGTTCTGGCCCTGCACTTCTGATTGGCTGTTAATGGCAGGATCAGATTGGTCCATTCAGGAGAATCTGATTGGCCATTAACGGGGCATTCGTATTGGTTAATGGAGCTAGCGCTCCTGGGTTGTTATTGGTTAAATAGTTATTGGGTTGCCTATATAAAGAGGGCCTTAGCTGCCCTCCAGTTTGAGCTGTCACCATGTCAATAAAGAGTTGAAGTTCACCGTTCCAGAGGCTCGTCTCCATTCTTTCTCGCCCATGCTTCAAACCTAACACTGGCGATGAAGGTGGGATGTGGAGACGGCAGAGCTGACTGAACAAAGAAGAAGAAGCCGAGCACATGACTGACGACGCACAACGCCGGAACCATGTCCAGCAGCATCATACCACCCGCTCAGTTCGACCCATTGCAAGAGGACTGGGAGTCCTACATGGATCGTTTCCAAATGTTTTTGGAAACTAACAATTTAAAGGATGCCGCAACTGGGAAGAAACGGGTGGTATTCCTAACGCATTGCGGACCAACCGTATTTAAGATGGCTAAAACACTAGCCAAACCTGCAGAAGTAAAGGCTATGGACTGGGACATCCTCGAACCCCTAATGAGAGCCCATTACGCACCGACCGTGCCCATGCTCGTAAGACGACACGAGTTCTACCAAAGAAACCACCGTGCCCACGCTCGTAAGACTGCATGAGTTCTACCAAAGAAACCAGTGGAAAGGAGAAAGCGTCGCCGATTTCATCGCAGACCTCTGAAACCTGGGAGGCCTCTGCGGGTTCGCCGACCTGGAAGAGGTGTTGAGAGATAGAATAGTCCTGGGATTAGATGCACCAGGTGTGCAAAGCAAGCTGATGGCGAAAGGCGACATTAGCCTTGCCGATGCCATCGCCGATGCTACTGCAGAAGAAGCAACCAGGAAGTCGGCTGCCCAATTGCGCTGCAACCGCGCTCTGGAACACCAACCAACAGGCAACATTTCACCCAAGTCAGAAGGACAGCTTCCAACAACCCACCACGAGGACCTCTCTTCATCGTCAGACAGCGACGAAGAAGAGGTCCATTGACTGCGGTCCGATCAGGACCACTACCCGAAGTCCCTACACCCCTGCGCTGGCTGTGGAGCCAACCATTCCAGGTCCAAATGCAAATTCCGCGATGCGCTCTGCCATGAGTGTGGGAAGAGAGGCCACATCGGATGGGTCTGCCGAAGCTTACAGGGACCCGGCCAGGCCTCGAAGGGGGCTAACTATCGCCAATCGACAGGAAACCATCTTGTCAGGCGAGAACCAGTAAACCACTCCTACAGAAATTGAACCTTAAATTGCCCCACGAAGCGAGAAGAGGCTCACCAAACTATCACTATCGGTCATGCCTCTTCCTTGGATGCCAAGAAAATCCGAATTACAGTGGCCATCGAAAATCAGCCTTGCCAAATGGAAGTCGACATGGGATCATCTCTCTCGGTGGTTTCCTGGAGGACTCTCAAAAAACTCATCCCTACTATCCGGTGCCAAGACCTCCGTTTCAAGAGACTTATCCTTAAAGACTATCAAGGGAATCAAATTCCAGTCGTTGGATCCAGCCGAGTCCGGGTCTCATTCAAGAACCGCACAATGTACTTACCTCTGACTGTGATCGACAAAGATCGGCTTAGCCTACTTGGCCTCCAATGCTTCGTGCCACTTGGCATTGAAGTGGCAGGCATTAACCGAATCAGCAGCAGTGACTGGGAGGAGGACCTCGTCCATGAATTCAGGGACATCTTCGCGGAAAAATTAGGCGAGTACAAAGGGACCCCGATATCGTTCAGCCTTAATCCAAAAATAACTCCCATCCGCCTTAAGCCCCGAGTTCCGTTTGCCTTAAAGCCGAAAATTGACGAACAGCTCGATAAGCTAATAGCTCAGGGGGTACGAGAACCAACCGATCACTCTCCCTGGGAGACCGCAATCGTAACACCAATTACGCCGGATGGTTCAATTAGAATTTGTGGGGACTACCGGGCCACTCTGAACCACGCCCTACAGCAAAATGTATATCCAGTACTGGTGGTGCAGCACCTCCTCCATTCCCTGGGGGACGGAACAGTCTTCACTAAACTAGCTCAGGCATATCAGCAACTACCTGTTGATGAAAAGACAGCACAGGCACAGACGATTGTGATGCACCGGGGTGCCTTTAAATGTACCCGGCTCCAATTCGGAGTCAGTGTAGCCCCGGGGATTTTTCAGAGCCTGATGGAAAGGCTACTACAAGGGATTAAAGGTGTGGTCCCCTACTTTGACGATGTATTAATTGCTGCACCTACCACAAAAATCTTACGGGACTGTCTAAAATTAGTTCTACAGAAATTCCAAGACGCCGGTCTTAAGTGAAAAAGAATAAGTGTAAACTGTGTACAGATCGTGCCAAATTTTCAGGGTATTTAATTGAGAGTCAGGGTATTCACCCTACCGACAGTAAATTGAGAGCAATAAAAAATGCTCCCAGACCTCGGAACAAGACCGACCTCCATGCGTTCCTAGGCCTTATCAACTTTTATAACGTATTTCTACCGCACAAAGCAACTGTCACTGAACCTTTACATTGTTCACTGGACAAAAAAGCAATTTGGGTATGGGGTCATAGAGAAGCACCATTTTGAGCCATGTATTGCCTAATAGTAGAGAGGCCCCTGTTGCATATTTTTCAAAGATGCTTTCAAAAACTGAGCAAAATTATAGCCAAATCGATAAAGAAGCCCTCGCGATTGTGTCTGCCGTTAAAATATTTCACGAGTACGTGTATGGCTGGGCTTTTACTATCGTGACTGACCACAAACCATTGCTGGGGATAATAGCTGGAGATAAACCGACTCCCTACATATTATCCCCCAGGATGACTCGCTGGTCAGAATTCTTGGCTGCTTATAATTATTGGCTACAATACCGCCCGGGGAAAGCCATTCCCTATGCCGACACATTGAGCTGAGCACCGCTTCCAGAGACTCTCGACGACCCTGCGCCAACAGTCACCATGTTGCAGATCGAGACACTCTACACACCGCCATTAACCGCCCATGATAGCGCGAGAGAAACAAGATGTGACCCCACCTTAGTGCGAGTCCTCAGTTGGGTGGAACGCGGATGGCCATTGGACCAAATATCAGATGACTTCGCACCATTCAAAACTCGAGAAACAGAGTTATTTTCTCAAAAAGGCTGTATCATCTGGGGTGATAGAGTCGTTATCCTAGAGCGACTCCAACAAGCATTACTGAGAACTTTGCATGACGGCCACCCCGGCATCGTGCGAATGAAAGCCCTCTGACGGAGCTACGCATGGAGGCCGGGCATCGACAAGCAAATCGAAACTTAGGTCAAAGCTTGTCATAGATGCCAGGAAGTGAGCAACGCTCCACCAAAGGCAATCCCAACCAAATGGGAGACACCACGGGGACCCTGGTCCCATATTCACCTGGACTTTGCTGGGCCGAGCAAAGGCCACACCTTTTTGTTAACTGTCGACGCCTAATCGAATTGGCTCGAGATTCACCGTATGAGGAACACGACCACAGAAGCAGTCATCAAGAGACTGGAGAGGCTGTTTGCAACCCACAGATTACCAGATGTTCTGGTATCCGACAACGGGCCCCAATTTACTGTGCTGTCCTTCGAGCAGTACCTGGCTGACCGCGGTATCCGACATGCGCTCACTTCGCCTGTGCACCCTGCGGCCAACGGCAGGGCTGAGCGCATGGTCCAATTCGTTAAGAAAACTTTACAGAAATTAGACTACGACAACATCGACGAGAAAATCAACCGAATCCTATTTCTACAGCACATCACACCTCACAGCATCACCAACAAAACTCCCACCAAACTGCTAATGGGACGAAAGCTCCGCTCCCACCTCGACCGGTTACACCCAGATTACGAACTGGAAAAACCACTCGGATCCAGCGGCCGATGCCGTACCTTCCAGGTAGGCGATTTGGTGTACGCTAAAAACCTATCCGGTGATCCGCTGTGGGTAGAAGCGACAGTAATCTGTGTAACCGGCACAAGATCCTACCTTGTACAGTGCCCTGATGATAGACTATGGAAGCGCCATATCGATCAATTACGATCACGGCTCCAGTCAGGCACTTCTGAACTCCTTTATGACCAAACTGAGTGGGGAGGGGAGATACAGAAGAAGACGAATTTCAACTAGAGGAAAACCCTTTCGAAGGGAACGATAGCGAAACAGAGACACGGGAACTGGAACCAGGGATGGGAGTAAGTCCACCTCAGGGAGTTGCCGAAGAGATCGGTGACAACGGAAACGCGAACTCTGAACCAGAGGAAACCCCATCACCAAATAACGAGCTACCTCAGCGAGATTGCAGCCAAATGCAAAATGCACAGCGAAAATAAAAAAGCCTAATAAAGCAACTGTCTTACCTTAAGGACTATATGACCGTGCCCTGTAAACAGAAGCCAGGGGGAAGCGGTGTTGTGAATGCATAAAAACTAAATAAAGTTATCTTGAGCTTGGAGTCAAGTGCAGGGTTCTGGCCCTGCACTTCTGATTGGCTGTTAATGGCAGGATCGGATTGGTCCATTCAGGGGAATCTGATTGGCCATTACCGGGGCATTCGTATTGGTTAACGGAGCTTGCGCTCCTGGATTGTTATTGGTTAAAATAGTTATTGGGTTGCCTATATAAGGAAGGCTATAGCAGCCATCCAGTTTGAGCTGTCACACCATGTAAATAAAGAGTTGAAGTTCACCATTTCACCAGCTCGTCTCCATTCTTTCTCGCCCATGCTTCAAACCTAACAGTATATATGCTATGTCAATACTTACTGATATTGTATAGCTGTTCAGTAATATCAGATTGTCAATTGCAATAATTATCCATCTACTTCTTTTTTTAAAAAAAATTATTGGTTTTTAAAACAAACATAAACAAACAAAACATAAAAACATCAAGCCATCTTCCATATGTATCCATACAGTATGCCGGTTGGTTTACAAATTGTTTTGTGCTTCCATTTCATAGTCTTCAATTCCAATTACATTGTATATAATCTCATATTTTCAATCAGATATTAAATACATTAATATCATTATTAATCAATCATTTGACTGTACTTTTATTCATTCATGCTTTACGAAATAATCATATTTTACTTAATTTGTTTATGACAGTTCATATTATCATCCCAAATCTATCCTAGAATCATTTTGTAGATATAATAAGAAAAGAATACATCTTTATATATTTAGTATTTTCTAAAAGTCTACATATTTCATTACTATATTTTATTGCCTAACCACTGATAGAATAGATCCCAAATTTTATAAAATTGTTTATCCTCTTGTTCTCTAATTTCAAATGTCAATCTACTCATTTCAGCACATTCCAATATTTTCTTAATAATTTCCTCCTTTGATGGTGTTTTCTCATTTTTCCAGTTTTTATCAAATACAATCCTAGCCGCTGTTAATACATTTACAAGCAGGTATTTCAAGTCTTTACTATATATTTCAGGTAAAATTCCCAATAAAAATATCTCTGGTTTCAAATCTATATGGTTTTTTGTCATTTTTTCCAACCACATGTGGTTTTTAGTCCAGTATTTTTTAGCATCTGCACAATTCCACCACATATGGTAATATGAGCCAGGTGTCTGATGACATTTCCAACATTTTTCGGATTTATTCTTGAACATTCTTGCTATTCTTGTCAGGGGGGGAAATGCCACCTATAAAACATCTTATACAAATTTTCTTTATATGCTGTTGATATTGTCATTTTATAATTTTGAGACCACAATTTTTGCCAAAACTCCATCTACTTCTTATGCATTCTAATATTTTTATGCAAATTTGTAACAAATATTGGTCATTTGAATTCTTGGGAATAATTATCTCAAACTAAGATTCTTTCTTTGAATTCCAGTGAGGTTTTAAGGAAGCATAAATACAATACCAGCAAATATTAATTGAAGATTTTTTTATTTAATTAGAGGTATATCAACACTAATACTTTCAATTTCATAAAATACAAAGCATTGTTTACAGGATGAATCTTTAGTATCCCTGGTTTTCTTTAACTTATGATTATGATTTAACTGTGATAGGGACTTCACGTTGAATTTTCTAATTTTACTTTCATCATTGGACATTTAGAATATCTAGATTGCCTAAAAAGTTGATGTTGCAATTTGCACCAAATTATATTGTGTAAAACTCCTTAATTTTTGGTACTGGCATATGCTTTAACAAATCCTAAACCTAGAATTTTCTTCTATAAGGAGTTAAAGTTTATCATTCAACTGGATATTAGTTATTTGCAAGAACTTTTGAATAATGAGTTAGAATATTCTGTATTAGTAAATCCGGAAAGACTTTTTGTTTTTAAGTCAAGTATTTCTTATGATTTTAAGATGAAATTGATTCAATTTTTCCATGTTTGCAGGATTCTCAGAGGGCTGGTTTTCAACTCCATTATGCTGGAAGGATAAAATGCAAGAGGAAATGCTTATATATATATACACATAGTGACTTATTGTGTTAATGTTCTGTTTTGATTTAGATAATTGTCAGTTTGTTAATGTGTTGTTACAAAAATTAGTACAATTTAAGGATATGAATGTGCTTCTGAGATTATATATACCAGCATTCAGTGTAGGAAGTCCACATTTCATGAAGAATAAGGAGGACAGCAAAAATATCAGACACAAATTCAATTTACACTTTTGGATCACAATTTCTGCCTACTAGCATAATGGAAGAACTGGTGAATATTTGGTGTGGCCAGTTTAATGGTTTGTTTCGGCAGAATCATATTTCTTGGACCTAGCATACCTTTTTACTTCTCCCCATCCACAAGCCCAAGGGAAAGCTTTAGGAGGATCGTATGTAGTATTAAAGGGAATTTACAAAGGGGTTTCCCAGATCCTTCTCCCTGACAGAAGGGGTCTGGTGCACAATCAGTGCTGATATTGTAGAACTCCAGATGTTGATTCAATGAACTTCTAGTAAGGCAGTGGGCTCAAAAAAGTAATCATTTGTCATCTAATGTTATGCTCATATAGTATAAAGATTGTTATTTTTATGTATTCTCATCAGTTGACATTGAATGTTCTTACTGGAGCAAATAATAACAATGTATTAAAGAGATAAAGCATGGATGACATTTTTAAAAGGGAATTGATAACAATCTTCCTAGAAACAGCTGAAGACTTAAAAAAAATCTCTTGGCCACATTGAAAGGTGAAGAAAGGGAAACACATCCAAGTTCAGCCAAGGCCTGATCACTTGCCAAGTAAAGATAAAATGGCAGATTCCCCAGATAGTGGATGGTGTCTCATTAGAAATAGCTAGAAGGTTTCAGTGGATGGTCTTCAACATTAGCCCTGAAACCAGTCCAAAAATCAATTCATATCTATTTCATAGCTAGTCAAATGTAGAGTTTGGCATATTTATAAATTCCATTTCCATGCCAGTCTTTTGCAAATGAACTCTGAGTGTCTTGGAAAAAAATCCTAAGAATCTCTCAGTTGCCCTGCATTGGATAATTTATTTTGATTTACTTATTTTTATTTAAAACAGTTACATGGCTGCCCATCTTTCAACCAACTCTAGGGGGCTCCCAATCAAAGATAGTTGAAGATAGATAATTTGAAGCTATTGTACAGGTTTCTGTCAAGTAATACAGCACTCTCAATATTCCATTCCCCCTGGAAGAAATCAAATGTTTGATTTCAAGGGAAAGTTTAAAAACATTATTTAAGAAATAGTAAATGGCCTGTACATAATTCACAATATTTTTTGATACATTTCTCTTTTCCCTGCCTGAGGGAGAAATGTTCATTTCTCAATCAGTCTGTATTCATTTTCACCATTAAGGTTTTTATTAAAACAATGCCTGTGTGGTGTGGTGGCCATGGTTGTGCAGTGATTAGAATGTAGTATTGCAGGCTGACTCTGCCCATTGCCAGGAGTTCGATCCTGACCGGCTCAAGGTTGACTCAGCCTTCCATCCTTCTGAGGTTGATAAAATAAGAACTCAGATTGTTGGGGGGCAATAGGCTAACTCTGTAAACCGCTTAAAGAGAGTGATAAAGTGGTATACAAATCTAAGTACTATTGCTAACTAGCTGATGTTATTTTGACCCATCTGCCCCTTTAAACTGACTTCTACACCACCTCCCATGCAATTCCTCAAGGCACATGAGTGCTCATCGACATTTTCTTATTGAGATGCAATGGGAAGCTTATGTTCTACAAAGAACATCAAAGTCTCATTTCTCTCAGTTGTATCTAGAAAATACATAAGTTCCCTGTTAATTTTAAACATTGATCAATTGATGAACATTTCTTTTCTTGCTCAACAAGAGTTTCCGTTCTTGTCATAATTAATATGGTAACCACCAGTTCTCTATTTCTTAATTTTTGATTGCTTTCTTAATTGAAGAATTCAACCAATGAAGGATAATATAAAAACTCTTACCCCATTTTCCTATTTTATTTATTTTAATTATGATTTCCTTCTGTCTACCAATAATATAAGAACTTTGATCTAGTAGTCCATTAGTACCAAAACATGCAGAATATAATAATATTAATGACAATAGTGGCTTATAATTATTTATTGTTATAGCATTTTATTTAAATATGCCACTAAGAGGCACACACAAAGAAGTACATTTCAAAGGTTGTACGTCTTGCACTCTATTTTTAAAACATGAGAAAGAAAGCCATTTTTTTCATCCTTCAGCATTTTTGTTTCACAGATTTATTATGTGAAAATGGAAAGGAACACACAACCACTCTATTTATGATAAAATGCATTTTAATTTGCTGGCTCGAAGTAAGTTCCATATGCAAGCAAAATAACATATGCCGAATGTACAGGAAATTGCTTCCCTAAATATAACTTTAGTCTTTTGTTTTATCCTGCATGGTATATTGTATTTTTACCATGCCCTTCCTGAAAGTTTGCACTGTTCACCACTAAACTCCTTAATACCAGAAGTTGAAGACCTCCAAAGAAAAAGGAAAGGAAAATATATATATATATATATATATATA
>BHEV01031903.1:0-14420 GCA_004319985.1 Emydocephalus ijimae | reverse complement strand
CCACACAAAAGCATCCATAAAAAACACCAAGCCGAAGAGCACTGAGCTGCAGCATGTGAATGCGCGGCCATCTTAGCAATTCACAATTGGATGTGAGGGAGGAAAGCTTTACAATTTGTTATAAAAGCTGCATGATGCAAGACCCACAAACCATTATTTGTATTTATTTGATTTGTCAATCGCTTACAAGATACAGGTATAAGAATAAAAATAGTTTTGAACACATGAGATAGATACTTATAAGAAAAATAAAAAGAAACAATAGGACAGGGCCTGTAGGCACGATTGGTGTGCTTATGCACGCCCCCTACAGGCCTCTTAGGAAAGGGGTGAGGTCAATAGGAGACAGTCTAAGGCTAAAGTTTTTGGGGTTGGGGGAAAAAAACCACAGAGTCAGGTAGAGTATTCCAGACACTGACAAATCTGTTGCTGAAGTCGTATTTCCTGCAGTCAAATTTGGTGCGGTTAATCTTGAGTTTGTATCTATTGTGTGCTCTTGTATTGTTATGGTTGAAGCTGAAGTATTCATTTGAAGGTAGGACATTGCAATGTATGATTTTATATACTATATTTAGATCAGACCGGAGGCAGCATAGTTCTAGGTTTTCTAGGTCTAGAGTTTCAAGTCTAGTGGCATAAGGTATTCTGCAATGAGTAGAGGAGTGGAGAACTCTCCTTGTGAAATATTTCTGGACTTTTTCAATTGTGTTAATATCAGATACATGATATGGGTTCCAGACTGATGAGCTGTATTCAAGTATAGGTCTAGCAAATGTTTTGCATGTTCTAGTTAGTAGTGTGATATTACCAGAGAAGAAGCTATGTAGGATTAGATTAACAACTCTTAATGCCTTTTTGGCTATGTAGTTACAGTGGGCTCTAGCACTTACATCATTAGAGATAAGTACTCCAAGGTCCTTGACAGAGTTTGGATCCTCAACAAGGTCTTGACTATTCAGCCTGTATTTTATTTTCTGATTTTTTTTTGCCAATATGTAAGATAGAGCATTTATCTGTTGAGATTTGAAGTTGCCATTTGTTTGACCATTCTGATACGTAGTCAAGGTCTTTTTGAAGGGTAGCAGCATTATCTGTGGTGTTGAATAGCTTTACATCATCAGTGAAGAGAATGCAGTTTCTCTTAATATGATCACAGAGGTCATTTATGTAGGGTATGAAGAGAGCTGGTCCTAGAACACTGCCTTGGGGGACACCACTATTAACAGGTACAGAATTTGATAGGACACTCCCAATTTTAACCATTTGTTGTCTGCTTGACAGGAATGGTTCTATCCAGTTATGTAGATGTCCAGAGATACCATAAGATTTTAGTTTTAGTAGTAGTTTGTCATGTTGCACTGAATCAAAGGCTTTACAGAAGTCTATGTAGATTGCATCTATTGCTTTGCCCTGATCGAGTTGTTTAGTCCATATGTTTTTTAAGTGGGGGGAGGAGGGGAGTCCTTGTGGAGTCCTCAGAGAGCACTAAGAATTCCACATCTCAACCCTGAGCTACCAATATTATCTTCTGTTGCATTATCTGATGTTTGGACATGATTAGACAACTTCCTTGTTGGTTTTAGCAGTGGAGTGAAATGAAAGCTCCACCTGCTCCAAATACATAGCAAATTGCATTCTTGGCACAGATTTCTCCACTGCATGTCATGGCTAGCGGCTACCTTAGAAAGTCACTTTTTCTGCCAATCCTTTGCTGCCAATTTCCAAGACCTGCTTCCCTGGGGCAACTTCATTGTTCTGCTTCAGGACATGGCTCACAAAGCTAAACCCAGCAGAATGTAGGCTGCAGCTGGCTGCTCATTATACAACATGTGCATGCAAATGTGCCACCTGCTCTAACACATGCCAGCAAAATATGGACCTCACCATCGACACAAAAGCTACGAGTGGCACATAAGAGCCATGGAAAGATGCATGCTTGGCATCACAAGACAAGTTAGAAAGACCTGCACATGGATTAGAGAACAAATGAAAATATATGATCTGTTCAAAAGAATAAAAGAATGGAAATGGAAATGGGCTGGTCACATAGCAAGAAGAACTGATGGAAGGTAGGTCAAGGCAGTCACAGAACAGATCCTACTTGATAAAAAGTGTCCATGAAAGAGACCTAAAAGAAGATGGATTGATGACTTCAGCAAGTATTGCGGGCCCAATTGGCAAAGGAAACCTCAAGACCATATTGGTTGGCAACATGCAGAAGAGGCCTTCATCCTGCAGTGGATAGACAATGGCTAAAGTGATGAAGATGACAATGGTGATGATGGTGATAAAGAAGAACACAAATGACTTCTCTTTTCATGTAGACCACAGATGACTCATTGAACAAACACTGCAATCTCTTATGCCTTTTGTAGTTGACTTCACTCATGGAGGACAGAGAGAGGAGAGCAACAATGATTTCCTGAATCATTTTACCACAGCACTGAAAAATGTGACTTATGACCGTTTTTCACAGTCACAACCTTTGCAGCATCCCCATGATCATGTGATCAAATTTCAGCTGCTTGCCAACTGGTTCATACTTATGATTGTTGCTGTGCCCCAAGGTCATGTGATCATCTTTTGCGAACTTCTGACAAGCAAAGTCAATGGTGGAGCCAGATTCTCTTAACAATCGGATCACTAATGATCAACTGCAGTGGTTCACTTAACAACAGTAGCAAGAAAGCTTGTAAAATGGGGCAAAAGTCACTTAACAAATGTCAATTGTGGTCATAAGGCAAGGACTATCTGCAGCTCCTTGTAGAAAGGAGCAAAAGGGAAGGTAGGGAATATTGTAAATCTTCCAGAAAATTATGCTGAACACATCTAAAGCACCATTAGTCTAGACCAGGGGTGTCAAATTCATGTCGTCATAATGTGACGTATTGTGACTTTTCTCCCCTTCGCTAAACTGGATGTGGGTATGGCCTGCAGGTGACGCATATGGCCCATGGGCCGCAAGTTTGACATCCCTGATCTAGACTGATTTTTAAGTATTGCTAACAACTTCAGTATCAGATTGTCATATTTCTCTATAAGAAGTTTAACTTAAAATTCTAAAGTGATCAGGGTCTTAAGGCTACCTTATAAATCTCCCTCTCAAAATTAGGCCAATTAAGTAGCCTAAACAAAATCATGGTTCAAAAATGGGGTGATACAATTCAGTGGTGCAATCTATACCCCAATCACCTGAATTCAGTCTCATTCAGGAATTTCAGAGTAAGAGTTTATAATCTGGGGCCATTCGGTACACAGAAATGAGAGACTAAGCAGTCAAATGAAGAAATTAATTTACATTTAAAGTTTGTTTGGAGTCAAAACAAACTATAACTGTAAATTAAAATTCTCGAATGAGTCCTTGGAAATCATTTTTCTACTGTAAAAAGTATATATTTTGATAATACTAATCACCAGCAGTAATATTTTACTTCTTGGTAGAAGGGTTTAGTTGGGACTAAAGTTAGTTAGTTAGTAACACAGTCAAACTGTAGATATAGTTAATGATAGAGTGTCGTGTGTTTATTGGAGGAAGGTAGAAAATAAATTCACATTAAATTAAGATGAATGCAACTCAAAAAAAGTCCTGCCTTTGAATGTTCTCCATCCTCTTCCATCTTTGCAACCGTTTCAAGTTCCCATTCACTAAACTTCTTTTCTTTTGTTTTTCTACCACATTCAAAGGATCCATGAGTGCCAAGGGTGTGGGAAACAAAAGGCCCAGAAGGCAGCTGTGACCTCATCGTTTCTAAGGAAGTTTCTGCCTTATGGAACCCTCTTTTTCCTGAAGTTCCTCAGGCCTCCATCCTCTTACCCTCCCATAAAGCTTTTCCCACAAGGGCTGGGAGAAGATTGAATGATTGCACATTAGAAGTTCGACCTGGCACCAAGTCTTTGTTGTTTTTATATGCTGATTTAATTTGATTTCAAATGTTGTTTTAACTTTTGACTGAGATCCACCCATAATTTGTTGGAAGATGTTTAACTATTTAAAAAGCCACCTCGAGTCGCCATGGGCAAATAGGCGGTAATATAAATTAAATAAATAAATACAATAAATAATAAATGTTTTGAATAAATGAATGAATGTATGAATGGTCAATGCTTCCCCACTCTACAATGCATGTAAAAAATAAGTACTGTACAACTTAAATTGTGTAGCTTTCATCTTGAACTTTTTTTGATTCTACTCCAACCCCATCTCTGCAGTCATCCAGATCTCATTCAAGCATAAGTCCCCAAGTCACTTACCAAACTTATTTTATGATAATACCTGAAGAATAGTTGCTGTATTTACCTTTGATTAATTTCAAATATTGTTCCCTTGTTTCCAAAAAACACTTCTTCAAACTGGGAAAAAGGGAGAAAAAAATTGTTTTAACTTTGTATCACAGGGCACAGAATTTTGAAAACTTGGTTTAAAATACCTTTGGGCCAATGGTGGGATGCTGCCAGTTCAGACCAGTTTTAGCGAACCGGTATCTCCAACAATCAGCTGGCCCCGTCCACCCACCCCCGCCCTATCCTGCCTTATATTTCCACTCAGCTGATTCATGCGGCACAGTGGATTCCCACAGTGGATTCCCACCTCTCAGCTGTTTTATTTACCGGGGCTGCCCTAGAAGGTAAGCTGTAGTGCTTTCTCATAGAACCGGTAGTAAAATAAATTGAATCCCACCACTGCTTTGGAGCCTCCTAATCCCCCAAATGAGAAAAGTTGGCTCAATGGGAGAAAAGTTAAATCTCTCATTTCATTTCTTAACTCCTTCCAAAGCTCCACTCCCTGACCCAAATCAGATTTGGCCTCTGCCTAACCTTGAGTAGGGCTACTAGATCTAAGCTGGTTAGATAAGCAGGGCTTGAGCCTGTTCCAAGAAACTAATTTTAGTCTGAGGCCTTGCCCTAATTCACACAAAGATGAAGTGAGGGGAAAAGAAGCATGTTCAGACTTGCAAAATTCAATTACTATACCTATTTACGATGGGGTGTACTTTGGATTCCTAGGAGAGAGGTGGTGCGTTCCAGAGGAACAGGCAACAAGTCAGTTCAGATAGTTTGTGTGAGAGAAAGAGGGTTAACATGGGTCTCTCCCAATAGTTGCAAGGATATATGTTTAAATGGGGGAGGTATTGGCATGCTTTAGTTTGGCAAGATTCTGTCTATTGGTAGAAAAAATCTTCTTGGAAGAATCCCAGTATGTTCTTCTTCGATTTTGAACCCTGACACTGTTAGAATAAAAGTAGTCTTGATTTGTGTGGCTTTGGTTCCTTTGTCTGATCTACCTTACAGGGCTGACAAATATAGAAGAAACAAACCTCAACTCCAGATGTTGCTAAGAGCCAGTGTATAGATTCCATTCATCCTCTGCCATTGAAATAGGTCAGTTTGGGTTTCTCAGACATATTTTGCAAGTTTTGGTTCTCCTGATAAATTTCAAGGTAGAAAATAAATTTAATATAACCCATTACTGTGTTTATTTCTAATAAATGTATACAACCTTGCAGCAAAATAAAATCATAAGTCTTGTGAGAATTTAGCTGCAGGTAGAGTTAGTCTACCTGGAGAAATGTGAAAATATGGGTGTGTTCTGCGTATAGACTGACAATGCAATTCACATAAGGTGTGTGTGAGAATGGTGTCTGTTCTTGACAATGAAAGAATGCCATTATGTTCTCGCCATAGTGGTGGAAGGCTACAAGGAAATTGGTTTGTTTAATGTGCCTGGGAGTTTGATACAATTCTGATTGAAATGGTTTTAAGGATGAGATGGCAATTAGGAAAGTTTGGAGAAGAAAAGTTTTATGCCTGGAAGTGATGCACAGATCATATTTCTATTCTTCTTCAATGTATAAATCTGAGAAATTTATTGTGCAATTGTTGTTTTAAAGCAAGAATCGATAAAGTGAATAGTCTTGAATTATGCAATATTTTATATCAATGTGCAGCTGAATATTGGTTACTGAGTATTGGTTGATATATAATGGAAAGGCATGCATGAGAATAAAGGGAAGATTTAGCAAATTATGCAACATTAAACTGGGAGTAAGACAGGATATGCTTTGATTCTTTGGTTGTTTGATGTATTGCTGCATGCATAAGAACTGATTGAAACAATGTTAGAAATGTGTTGGTTAAAGGTACATACATGTGTATACAGTACTCTTGTATGTGAGTGAAGCAGTTTTAGGCTCAGAATCCAAATGATCTGCCATATTAGATATGATTCTACAAGAAATATGGATCTGAAAATGTATGTAGCAAATCCCAAGACTGTCATATTGGGCTTTGACAAGAAATGCATCTTGACAAAAAGACAAGAAAAATGGACAAAATGATTGTAAGTTTTACCTAAATGAACAATAAATAAATATATAAAATAAACGAATTGGAATAATTAGGTAGAACATTTACTGCAGACTGAAATTAGATGGAGAAAGTTTAAGATGTGTCAATGGTGACAAAAAGATGGTAGGTAGCATGTGATCTGTGGTGAGAAGCAAAACTTTGCCAAAAGAGATAATAGCTGTGTTGAGGGAACAGAGAGTGGCTGCGTCAGGACAAATAAAACTGAATGCAGTACAAATGGATACTTAATAAATGCAAGGTGATGAGTTAATTAAATAAACAAGTGAGTCACAATTATGAAAAATACACTGAGGAACTTTGAGCATAAACTACTTTTAGCTATATTCCCTTTACTTATCTCATGCCTTTAACTGCCTTTGCTTACCACTTATTACTTTTTTTCTATACTTATAACAGAAGGGATGTGTTTTGGGCCAAGGAGCTTAATTTGGCAAGATCTATGAGGGAAGCCTTTTCGGCCATGGCGCCTGCCCTCTGGAGATCATTCCTGTTGTGTCCGTCACAGAAAGGAGACCAGGAGTCAGTGACTGAGTTGAGCTCTTTATTGGGTCCCGAGATCGGCTCGGGATTCAAGGGGAAAAACAACGGCTTTTATTCTCTGGCCGCGGCGGCTGCAGCCAATGGCACTGCTTTGAATCTCCCGCGATTAGTTTCCACCAATCGCGGGGATTCGTTACGGGCCAATCAGTGCGGCTCGCTCGGCCAAAGCCGTGCGCTTTGGCCAATCACAGCGCGGCGCTTGCAAGTATGCTAATGACTGTACAGAACACCCCTCCCCTCTTGGTGCGGTCCTACATAACATAGTCCCATAAGTAGGCAGGTCTTCGTACTTGCCTACTTGACCTGCGCAGGTTAGTTGTTGCTTGGCTCCCGGCCGGTTCGGTCGGGTTCTGTGTTGCTCTCTGCCTCATTGATGGAACCGCCTGGAAGGCCTCGCCGGGCCTTTTGTCGCAGCTCCCTCCCGGTCTACCCGGGGTTGGTTGAGCTGCGGTTGTTGCTGCTCCCGCCTGGTCTTTCTGGGCTGGTTGAGCTGGCCTGGCTGCTTCTCCCTGGTGAGGCTTCGAGCTGGCTGCTTGTTGGTGAGTATAGCTGGTTTCTTTCTATTGGTTTTTGGTTCCCGGGGTGTTCCCTCCCCTCTTGGTTTGTGTTATGGGGGCTGTCTGTGTCTATTTGCGTGTCGGTTGTGTTTCCCGTGGTTGTTCTCAATCTTATTTGATCGATGTGGTGTTTCAATGCTCATCCATCGGTTGTTTGCAGCCGGTACGAGTGGGGACCTGTCAGCTGGGTTATAGTTGCCGGTACCCATAGTGGATCTCCGGTAAGGTTCTTTGCGTAGACTGCGTCACCTGGGGAAAATGTTTGGTTTTTGCTTGAGGAGTTTGGGGGTTTTTCTGGGTTGTATGTGGGGTGCAGTCTGTCGAGTGGGGACCTTAATTTCCTCTCCATTAATAGTTCTGCCGGGCTTTTGTTGGTGGTCGTGTTCGGGGTTATGTGTTATATAAAGAGCATTTTGTTTATTTTTTCTTGGATTTCTCCGTATTCAATTTTTTGGATGGTTTTTTTTTGTGAATTGAACCATCCGTTCCACCCTCCCGTTCGCCGCCGGATGTGCTGGTGCTGTCAGTGCGTGTTGTATGCCCCATTCCACTAGGAATTTTTCGAATTCCAGCGAGGTAAATTGGGGCCCGTTATCCGACACGATGACATCTGGGAGGCCATGGGTTATGAACAGCTTGCTGAGTTCCTTGGTCACGGCCTCCGTGGTGGTGGTTTCATGTTGCTTACCTCCAACCAGTTGGAGGAAGCATCTACCGTGATAAGGAATATATGTCCTTTTGTGGGCCCAGCAAAATCTATGTGAATCCTGGACCATGGCCCCCTGGGGTTTTCCCATTCCAGGATTGTTGCTGCGGGAAAGCTCAGTCTGGTTTCTTGGCAACGTTTGCATGTTGCCACCCAAGTCTCGATTTGCTTATCCATCCCTGCCACCAGGCATAACTCCTGGCCAGGGCTTTTGTTCTAACTATGTCTGGGTGCCCCTCGTGTAACAACTCCAATACCTTCCCTTGTAACTTTTCCGGAATAACAACCCTATCCCCCCAAAGTACAAAAACTTTTTGTAATGAGAGTTCTGTTTGCCGGTTCCGGAATGTCCTGAATGATTCGTCATCGTCCTTTTCCGGCCACCCCTTTTCTACCCACTGTAACACCCGCGCCAGATGTTTGTCTTTATTAGTCTCGCGGGCAATGTCTGACGCGGTTATGGGTAGATTGGGCAGAGTCTCTATGCTGAGGGTGGCTGTCGTGCATGCTGGGTCAGTGTCTAGGTCAGGTAACGGCATGCGGCTCAGGGCGTCTGCGTGGGTGATCGTCTTACCCAGTCGGTGTGTGAGCCGGTAGCTGTAGGCGGCAAGGAATTCGGACCACCTTGTCATTCTAGGAGATAGAAAGTTCAGGGTGGCCCTGTTCCCTGCCAGGATTCCCAGCAGCGGCTTGTGGTTGGTTATGATGGTGAACGTGCGGCCACAGAGGTATTCGTGGAACCTCTTCACTGCGACGATAGCCAGGGCCTCTTTGTCCAGTTGACTGTAATTTCTCTCCAGTTTGGTGAGTGTCCTCGAAAAGAAGGCGACGGGTGCTTCTTTTCCGTCAGGGAGCGTGTGGCTGAGGACGGCGCCGATGCCAAAAGGTGAGGCGTCACATGTGACGGCAAGTGGTAGGGTCTCGTTGTATTGGATTAGAACGGCATCCGAGGTGAGCAGGTCCTTGGTTTTGCTGAAGGCAGCTTCCTCACGTTTCCCCCAAGTCCATGTGGCCGCCTTGTCCAAAAGCCTATGCAAAGGCTCCGCTGGCATCGTCTTTTGGGGCAGGAAAACATTATAAAAATTAAGCAGTCCTAGAAATGCCTGCAGTTCCGTTTTATTCCATGGCGTTGGGGCTTCTTTAATGGCTCTGATTTTTTTCGCGGTTGGGTGGATGCTGTGTCAGTCTAGGAGGTATCCTAGGAACTCAACCCGCTCTGTGTACATCTGGCATTTCTCTTTTTTCACCTTTAGCCCGGCCTCTTTGAATTTGGTTAGTACCTCCCTTAGACGACCCTCTAGTTCTTGTTGGTTGGCTGCTGACACCAGTACGTCGTCAAAGTAGGGCACCACCCCCTTAATTCCTTGCAAGAGTCTTTCCATGAGGCTTTGGAAAATTCCCGGAGCCACGCTGACTCCAAACTGGAGTCTGTTACAGCAAAATGCTCCCCGGTGGGTGACTGTGGTCTGCGCCTCGGCGGTTTCTGCGTTGACCGGCAACTGTTGATAGGTTTGCGCCAGGTCGAGCTTTGCAAAAACCTTGCCTCCCCCCAGTGAGTGTAGAAGGTGCTGCACTACTGGGACGGGGTAGGCGCTTTGTTGTAAGGCGCAATTTAGGGTGGCCTTACAGTCCCCGCAGATTCTCACCAACTGGGGTGACTATGGAGGTCTCCCACTGGGTGTGATCAATTGGTTGTAGGACCCCTTGTTTGATGAGCTTGTCAATTTGCTCACCGATTTTGGGCCGGAGTGCAAAAGGTACCCGCCGTGGTTTTCGGCGTATTGGGGGAATGCTCTGGTCTAGGCTGAAGGAAATAGGGGGCCCTCGGTACTTGCCTAGGGTGTTGTTGAACACTTCCTGGAAGTCCCATGCCAGTTGCTCTTCCCAGTCGGCATCTGCGACGTGGTCGATGCCCGTAACCTCGATCCCGAGTGGTGCGAACCACTGTAGTCCCAAAAGGCTGGGGCGGTCTCGGTCCACGATCGTCAGGGGAAGGTTTGCTGTGCAGCCCTTGAAGGTCACTTCGAACTGTCCGGTTCCGACTACCGGGATGTGGTTCCCCTGGTAGTCTCTGAGGATTAGTTTCTGGGTTTCCAACTTCCCCTTGTGGATTTCCGGCACCAAACGCCTGATTTCTCGCCAGGCAACCATGGAGAGGTAGGACCCGGAGTCCACCTCCATTTTGCATGGTTCGCCTTTGATGCCCACTTCCACGTATACCTTTCGGATGTCTGTGGTTGATGAGTGGCCGATGACGACCGTCTGGTGGGTTTCCTCTTTCTGCCGGTTTTCGCCGCTTCGTCGGTTCCATCCATCTCAGTTCCAGCGATTTTCGGCTTGGCGGTCTCTGGCCCTGGAGGGGTGCCGTCTCGTCTCTGGTTGCTGTGATCTTGCCGACGGGGGCTGTAGGCTTTTCTCAGTCGGCAGACTCGGGCGATGTGACCTTTTTTATCGCAGTGTCAGCAAATCGCATCGAAAAACCGGCACTCCGATCGAGGGTGGTCACCTCCGCACCTGGCACATGTGGTCCCTGACTTATGACTTCACCGATCACGCCGCTCTCGTCCCATCTGGAGCCGATGTATTTCTTCTTCCTCATCCGTGGTGTCGGAGGCGGAGTGGAAGTTGCCATGATGGGTGGTGGTTTCCTGGTGGCTTGCTTCTGGGTTGGCCTCGGTCGCCCGGCCCATTTCGGTGGTCGCGGTGCGTTCCCCGGTGTCCGGTCTCTGCATTCGATTCGCCGATTTCCGGGTTGCCTTGGTTGCGGTGGCTTCAGCGAGGGTGTCGGCGAGGGTGATGTCGCCTTTTGCCATCAGCCGGCTTTGTGGGACTGGGTCTCTGAGTCTGAGCATGACACGGTCCCGCAAAGCCTCGTCCATGTCCGAGAACCCGCAAATGCCCCCTAGGCTCCGTAGATCAGCCACAAAGTCGCTGATGCTCTCACCTGATCTTTGGTCCCGCCGGTAGAAATCGTGCCGCCTGATGAGGGTGAGCACGGCGGAGGCATAGTGGTTTCGGAGCAACGGCTCAAGGTCGGCCCAGTCCATCTCCTTCACATCCCCGGGTTTTGCGAGAGTTTTTGCCATCTTGAACACTGCGGGCCCGCAGTGTGTAAGAAAGACGGTTCTTTTCTTCTGCCCGGTTGCATCCTTCAAGTTGCTACTTTCAAGGAACATTAGGAATCGGTCTGTGTACGATTCCCAGTCCTCGGCAGCTGGGTTAAAAGGTGCGGGGGGTGCGATGCTGGCCATCTTGTCGGTCTCGTTTCCTCAGGACACGTGCTTGATGGGGTTAGTCTTGGGATCCCATCCTCGTCACCAGTGTCATGTCCGTCGTGGAAAGGAGACTAGGAGTCAGTGACTGAGTTCAGCTCTTTATTGGGTGCCGAGATCGGCTCGGGATTCAAGGGGAAAAACAATGGCTTTTATTCTCTGGCCGCGGCCAATGGCACCGCTTTGAATCTTCCGCGATTAGTTTCCACCAATCGCGGGGATTCGTTACGGGCCAATCAGTGCGGCTCGCTCAGCCAATCAGATCGCCGTGTGCTTTGGCCAATCACAGCGCGGCACTTGCAAGTATGCTAATGACTATACAGAACAATTCCCTCCAAGGTAAGATTGGCTGCAATCCTATTGGCCTACTGGGGATATATGAGAATGATCTTCACAGACAGGAGGAAGACTGCACATAGGACAATTGGTGTGTAAAAGATGTGTCAGCCCACAAAAGGGGTGGGTGCGTTGAATGAGAAACATTTCAAAAGGGGCCCTTCCTAGTTGCCCACAGTGTAAGAAGAAAGGAGGGGAAGAAATATTATCAGTCTCGCGAGATTCTGGTAATATAAGCTTACAATAAAGATAGCGCTAGTGCTTCTGGTTTCTCTTCTTGTGTAGACTACCTCATGGCTTAAAAGGAAAGCTTTCCTTTCTTCTTACACTCTGGAAAACTAGGAAAGATCCTTTTGAAATGTTTCCCGTTCAGTCCCCCCTTTTGTGGGCTGAGACATCTTTTACATGCCAATTCCTATCTGCAGCCTCCCTCCTGTCTGTGAAGGCCAATCCCACATAAAATATGGTATCGTCATTGGGCCCAGGGAATCCCATGGAAGAATTAAATGGCCATCCTGTGTGTAAGCTCAGAATGGGCTCCCCTGTATTTGTTGCTGTTGTTATTAGAGTTTTAATGGTTTTGATTGCATTTTAATGCTTTCATTTTTTAATTATATAGATTGTTTGGGAGTGTTTGTTTTTTTTGTTGTTCTTTTTGCGCTACCTTGAGTCACAACCCATATTAGGAAGCGAGGCTAGATGAATGTTGAAAATGGACACTAGAGGGAACCAAAGACAGAAAAGAGTTTAAAGCTGGTATAAAACTTTTTTTTGCTTTAAAGTAAGGTTTTTTAAAAAGTGAACTGAAATATTAATTAACTAAAATTTCAGAAAGCATGGAGATTTCAGTGGATAAATTTGAAAGACCTCTCTTAAATGCCAAAGATTCATGGAAGATCAAATACAGAGATGCCATTGGAATAATTTAAATGTCAAAAATTTTCTGTTTTTTGATATTTCTAAGATGAAGAAAAGCCAAAAAGGAATTAATATAAAGTTGCAGTATTTGATCAACGATAAGTTTGATACTTCTAGCAATTCCTAATGAAGTTTTTGCTGAAACAGGATTGAAAAGAGGTCAATTTCTGGGCTTAGACAAAAAGTTAGACTCTGGGGAGAAAAGTATTTTTATGTGTAACTCTTAAAAACTGTGCTTATGCTCAATGTTCTGTCCTTCATTAGCATTCTTGTAAGCCCCGCGCTCTGATTGGCCAGAGCGCGGGGCAACCTGATTGGCCAGGCGAGCCGCGCTGATTGGCTCGCTAGGAATCTCCCGCGATTGGCCCGTTCAAATCGCGGGAGATTCAAAGCGGTGCCATTGGCCGCGGCAAGCCGCGGCTAAGGAATAAAAGCTGCGAACTTTTCCATAGCGGCAGTCTGGTTCCTTCTGAAATAAAGAGAGCTGAATTCACAGTCACCGACTCCTGGCTTCCTTTTTCCGAGCGGACTCAACACTGGCGACGAAGGTGGGATCTCGCCCCTGAACTAAAGCACGTGTCCGAGGGAAGCCAGCTAACCGATGAGATGGCCAGCATCGCGCCACCGACCCCCTTCAACCCGGCTGCCGAGGACTGGGAATCGTACACGGACCGATTCAACATGTTTCTCGAATGCAACGACCTGAAGGACGCCTCGGAAACGAAGAAACAAGCCATTTTCCGAATGCACTGTGGGCCCGCGGTGTTTAAAATGGCAAAAGCGTTAGCCAAGCCTGCCGAAGTCACGTCGGTGGAGTGGAAAGACCTCGAGCTGCTACTCCGGAGACACTACACCCCAACCGTGCCCATCCTCATCCGATGGCACGAATTCTATCGGCGGGACCAGCGGTCGGGTGAGAGTTTCAGCGATTTCGTTGCAGAGCTGCGACGCCTGGGAGGGCTATGCGAGTTCTCCAACCTGGACGAGGTCCTTCGGGACCGAATCGTGCTCGGCCTTTGGGACCCCGTTCTCCAAAGTCGGCTGATGGCTAAGGGAAACATTACTCTCGCCGAAGCCATCTCCTAAGCCGCAGCTGTCGAAGCCACCCGACAATCGGCAGACCGGATGTGGAAATCGAACACCAAAGGCCGCACCGAGAACAACGACCTGGCAAGGTCGACCGCAACCCAACCCACAACGACCACCCACCAGGGCGAACTCCACTCCACCTCGGGCACGTCCGATGAGGAGGAAGACATCCACCGTCTCCAGGCAGGTCGCGATCAACACAACCGACGGAGTCATAAGTCGAGGACCATCTGTGCCGGGTGCGGGGGCGACCATCCCAGATCCGAATGCCGGTTTTTCGACTCCATTTGTCGGCACTGCGACAAGAAGGGCCACATCGCGCGGGTCTGCCGCCTCAAAAAGAACCGCAGCCCCAGACGATGGGACCCGAACGAGAGAAGGCGAGAGAGCACACCCCCTAGGATCAGAGACCGGCAAACAGACAACCGTTGGGAGCGAAACGGACGACCCCAACGCGGCAGCGATACCAGGCAGGGAGAAGAGACTCATCAGACTGTCACCATCGGCCATGACACAACCCCAGACACCAGGAAGGTCTATGTGGAGGTAGGCATTGAGGGCGAACTGTGTAGAATGGAGGTGGACTCCGGGTCCTACCTCTCAATGGTAGCCTGGCGGGAAATTAAACGTTTGGTG
>BHEV01031901.1:0-10855 GCA_004319985.1 Emydocephalus ijimae | reverse complement strand
AGAATAGAATAGAATAGAATAGAATAGAATAGAATAGAATAGAATAGAATAGAATACTTTATTGGCCAAGTGTGATTGGAATTTGTCTTGGTGTAAATACTCTCAGTATAAAGAAAAGGTACATTCGTTAAGAATCAAGAATCATAATGTACAACACAATGATAGTCATAGAGTACAATCAACAATCAAATCACACTAGGAAACAGTCAATATAAATTGTAAGGATACAAGCGACAAAGTTAGAGTCCCACAATCACAAGTGGGAGGAGATGGATGATAAGAAGTGATGAGAAGATTAACAGTAATAGCAGTGTACACTTTGTAAATAGTTGAACAATGTTGGGGGAATTATTTGGTACTGGGCTGCAACCCATTAGGAACTGGGCCATGGAAGCAGTGGGCAAGTGGGTGAGCACGTAAAACTATGTACAAGCAGCGCCACTAGTAAAAATAGAAATTCAACTGCAAGTACACATACTCACTGTTTGCACACAACCATCCCTTCTCCCCTCCCCACTGACACCATCCCCACCAGTTCACCGAGCCATGAAGGTTGGGGATCTCTGTCTGAGAATTATTTTGAACAGCCCCAGTAAATATATATGTAGGAAAATCCCTCTGTTTTGTTCCTGTAAAACTATTGCCTTGATTAAACAGGAAATCACTCTGAAATCTTTCCTAATCTTCTATATATATAAAAGCGAAGTACCACTCACGCATCATAAAAAAAATCTCCAGAACCATAAAGCCTACAAACTTGAAGTTTGCCATGTATGTTTCTCTTGGCTTCTAGGTGCTCACTAAGAAAGGATTTTTTGAAATGACCATCAGAGCTTTAGTATTTCGTATATTATTATCAACACCCTCTGATGCTAAGGAGTTCTACTCCCCCTCCCCACCTGAAAAGAAATCACTTCCAACTGCAAAACAGAAGCAGAGGAGAGGAGTTTCAGTTTCAGTTTCACAGCACCAAGCAGCTTTAGTACAGAAGAGTTGAGCTAAGCCATGCCCAGGCTCCTTGCTGTCTCCTGCAAATATTCTTTCAGTTTCCAAACAGCCCTCAACTTTCTCACACACTGACAGGATGCTAGCCAGATGAATACCGATAGATGCTGGTAGGCAGAGGCAGAATTTGTTTTTTCTTATTTTCCTCCCCCAAAACTAAGCTCAACCACATAGTTTTGTAGCGAAATACGGGTAGTAACATATATAGGGGACACAAATAGACCCTACAAACAAATCTTACAATGAAAGTGCTCCTTGGTTAGTATTCAACCTTTTTTTTCTCATCAGAACCAACTTCCAATAACTTCCAGGTCTATAACCTGATGCTTTCCCAATAAAGATGCAAGTAAAACTGTGCTTGTTTCCAAACTGTTGCGTTATTTTAAGTAATGGGCTCATCTTAAAGCAAAAAAAACATTGGCCTGGCTGCCAACAGTATTCTAAAGCAGAACACTGTGTTTGTTTATATGTGTTAATGTTTGAAATAGGCTCTCTGATTTCATGCTACAAATTGGCAAATAAGAAGTTTTAAGACTTCCTTTTTTCCCCACAAAGGCAAATTGATGTTGAAAGGCATCGTGCCAGCTTTTATATTGCTCTGGTGCCACCATCGTGAGTCACAGGAAGCAATCCAACAGGATGCTAAACCAATATTAGTTGGAAATTATCCCTTGTTCAATCATACTGCTCAACTTCAAACAGCCCACAGGGCAAAGTCTCTTAATTAATTTTCCACAATTAAGACATTTAAAAGTGTTCTAACTGTTTATGTAACTTATAGCAAGCCAAGCCTCTGGGCGGAAGGCAGAAGATTAATTCTAACTGGGGTCCAATTAATTTGCAACTTCAAAAACAAAAATGTTAAGCAAAGGGTCACACACAGGGTAAAATTGCATCACATACACAGCCTACACTTTCCTACCATTTAGTCTTTCCTGTCCCCCTGAACACCCACCAGTATGTTTTGTTTTCCTACTGTATATTGATCCTGACATTACCAGGGACAAAATGGCACTCCTTTGTGGTCTTTGGCTTATTAATGCATGCTTTCAACTGACCAAAAAGGTCACCAATAAGATCTTTTAGCAGCTTATAAAAAAGTGCAAAGTCAACATTCACAATCTGTTTAAAAGGCATTGGTTTTTAGGGTCTTTAAGTCCTCCCAAAAGAGAGGTTAGGTTTTTTAACTTACCAAGAACTGAGTAGCTACACAAATCCTTCAAGCCACAGCTTGCATATTTGTGTTTTAAGATGACTGGTAAAAAGACTGGAAATTCCTTTAGGATGTTTCATTTTAATAGAATAGAATTCTTTATTGGCCTAGTGAAGAAGAAACCTGTTATGTTCTGAGCATGGGCGCTCNTATCATGGTGTAACAGCTCAAAACCATGGCTGCAACAGCCCCCTTTATATAGGCAAGCCATTCAGCCTTTAACCAATGAAAACCAGGGAGCACTAGCTCAGTTTAACCAATGAAAGAGGCTCGTTAACAGCCAATCAGATTTACCTGAACGGACCAATCTGATGTCGCTGTCAACGGCCAATCAGAAGTGCAGGGCCAGAACCCTGAACTTTACTTCAAGCTCTTAATAACTTTTATTAACACATTTATTCATTCACAACACCCCTTCCCCCTGGGTTCCGTTTAAGGGATGCGGTTACGTAGTCCTTGAGGTAAGCCGGTTGTTTTGTTAGTCTATTTGATTTTCGTTGTGCACCCGGTATTTGGCTGCAGTCTTGTTGAGGTAGGACGTTGTCTGGTGAAAAGGGTGCCTCTAGTTCTGTATTTGACTCTTCGTTGTCGCTAACGTTTTCAGCATCTCCATGAGGCGAGCTCGCCCCATCCCTGATCCTTCTTCACCTGTTCCCATTGCACTGTCATTCCTTTCGTTAAAGCTTTCTGCTATTTCGAGTTCATCTTCCTCCATATCTCCTCCCCCCTCAGTTTGGAATTCAGGGGACTCGGAGATCCCTGATTGCAACCTTGAGCGCAGCTGATCAATATGGCGCTTCCATATTCTATTATCGTGACATTTCACGTGGTACGATCGGGGGCCAGTTACTTGGATTACAGTTGCCTCTACCCACAACGGATCACCGGAAAAGTTCCTAGCGAATACCAAGTCGCCTACCTGGAAGTTACGGCATCGCCCGCTTTATCTGTTTGGTTTCTCAGGTTCGTACGATGGGTGCAGCCAGTTGAGGTGGGAGTGGAGCTTCCGCCCCATTGGTAACTCAGCGGGAGTTTTGTTGGTGACACTGTGTGGAGTGATATGCTGCAAAAGGAGTATCCGGTTAATCTTTTCTTCAATATTGTCATAGTCCATTTTATGTAAAGTTTTCTTGACGAATTGTACCATGCGCTTGGCTCTTCCGTTGGCCGCAGGATGTGCCGGTGAAGTCAGCACATGGCGAATACCGCGGTCCGCCAGGTACTGTTCAAAGGACAGCGCGGTAAATTGGGGCCTGTTGTCGGATACCAGAACGTCTGGTAATCCATGTGTTGTAAATAGTCTGTCCAGTTTCTTGNGTTGCTTACTTCCTGGCATTTGTGACAAGCTTTGACCCATGTCTCGATCTGCTTGTCGATGCCCGGCCACCACGCGTAGCTCTGTGCGAGGGCTTTCATGTGCACGATGCCCCGGTGGCCATCGTGCAAGGTTCTTAGTACCGCTCATTGTAGCCGCTCTGGGACAATGACTCTATCACCCCAGATAATGCAGCCCTTCTGTGAAAACAGTTCTGTTTGTCGACTCTTGAATGGGGCGTAGTCATCAGGTATCTGGTCCAATGGCCATCCGCGCTCAACCCAACTAAGGACTCGTGCTAAGATGGGGTCGCGCTTCATTTCTATCGCGATATCTCCGGCTGTTAATGGCGGTGTTCAAAGTGTCTCGATCTGCAAGGTTGTCACTGTCGGAGCGGGGTCATCAATGGTCTCTGGAAGTGGTGCTCGGCTCAATGCGTCGGCGTGGGGAATGGCCTTCCCCAGGCGGTGTTGCAGCCGATAATTATAGGAAGACAAGAATTCTGACCAGCGAGTCATTCTGGGGGATAATATATAAGGGGTTGGCTTATCTCCCGCTATTATTCCCAGCAAAGGTTTGTGGTCAGTCACTATAGTAAAGGCTCGTCCGTACATATACTCATGAAATCTCTTGACAGCAGACACGATAGCAAGGGCTTCTTTATCAATGTGACTGTAATTGCATTCTGCTTTTGAAAGCGTCTTTGAGAAATAGGCAACAGGGGCTTCATTACCGTTTGGCAAAACGTGGCTCAAAATGGTGCCTATTCCGAAAGGTGATGCATCACACGTGATCGTTAAAGGCAAAGTCTCATTGTACTGCATCAGCACAGCGTCAGAAGTCAATAATTTTTTTACATTATGAAACTCCTGCTCTTCTCTGTGTCCCCACACCAAGATCGCTTTTTTCTCCAACAAACAGTGTAGGGGCTCGGCTACGGTTGCTTTGTGAGGCAGGAAAACGTTATAAAAATTGATAAGGCCTAGAAACACCTGGAGGTCGGCCTTATTTTGAGGTTTTGGGGCGTTTTTGATCACCCTAAGTTTACTATCGGTGGAGTGAATGCCATGACTATCAATTAAATATCCTAAAAATTCGACACGATCTGTGCACAGTTTACACTTGTTTTTCTTAACTTTAAGACCTGCGTCTTTGAACCTCTGTAGAACCAACCTCAGGCGATCCCTTAATATTTGCGGAGTCGGGGCAGTGATTAACACATCATCAAAATATGGGACAACGCCTTTTATCCCTTGTAATAGTCTTTCCATCAAACTTTGAAAGATTCCCAGGACTGCGCTTACTCCGCATTGGAGTCGGTTACATTTAAACACATCTCAGTGCGTAACGATTGTTTGGACCTCTGCCGTTTTTTTGTCTACCGGTAGTTGTTCGTATGCCTGAGCTAAGTCTAGTTTATTGAAGACTTTTCCGCCCCCCAGGGAATGGAAAAGGTGCTGCAACACCGGTACCGGATACGCGTTTTGTTGAAGGGCGTGGTTCAGGGTGGCTCGGTAGTCCCCACAAATTCTTATTGATCCATCCGGCTTGATGGGTGTCACGATTGGGGTTTCCCAGGGAGAGTGATCGGTTGGTTCTAACACACCCTGGGCTATTAATTTATCAAGCTGCTCGTCAATCTTTGGTTTAAGGGCAAATGGAACTCGACGAGGCTTAAGGCGGATGGGAGCTATTTTGGGATTGAGGTTAAATGATATCGGGGTCCCCTTGTACTCGCCTAGTTTTTCTGCAAAGACATCCTGGAATTCTTGGACGAGGTCCTCTTCCCAGTCACTGCTGCAGATTCGGTGAATACCGGCTACTTCAATTCCGAGTGGAGCGAACCATTGGAGGCCTAATAGGCTGGACCGATCCTTGTCGATTACAGTCAGGGGTAGGAATGCTGTGCGGTTCTTGAACGATACCCGGACTCGGCTGGATCCTATGACTGGGATTCGATTCCCTTGATAGTCTTTGAGTATGAGTCTTTGGAATCTGAGGTCTTGCCACCGGACAGAAGGGATGAGCTGCTTGAGGGTCTTCCAGGAAACCATCGAGAGAGACGATCCTGAGTCGACTTCCATCAGGCAGGGCTGGTTTTCGATGGCCACTTTCACTTGGATCTTCTTGGCATCAAGAGAGGAGGCGTGACCGATCGTGATAGTTTGGTGAGCCTCTTCTCACTTCGTGGGGTAGTTTAGGTTTTTGTTTCTGTAGGAGTGGTTGTTCCATTGGTGGTTCACAGGTTCTCACCTTACAGGACGGCTTCCTGTCGATTGGCGATAGTTAACCCCCTTCGAGGGCTGGCTGGGTCCTAAGTTACTTCTACAGACCCGTCCGATGTGGCCTCATTTCCCGCACACATGGCAGAGCGCGTCGTGGAATTTACATTCTGACCGGGGGTGGCTTGCCCCATAACCAGCGCATGGGTGCTGAGATCTCTGGTGTTGGTCTCGTTCGGACTGCAGTCGATGGACCTCTTCTTCATCGCTGTCTGACAACGAAGAGAGATCCTCATGGTGGGCCGTTTGTAGCTGCCCTTCTGACTTGGGTGAGATTTCGTGGGTCGGTTGGTGAGTGCGGTTGCGGCACATTTGGGCAGCCGACTTCTTGGTTGCTTCTGCTGCAGTAGCTTCATTAATAGCATCGGCAAGGCTGATGTCACCTTTCACCACCAACTTGCTTTGGATGTGTGGTGCATCTAATCCCAGAATTATTCTGTCTCACAGGGCTTCTTCGAGGTCGGCAAACCCACATAGGCCTCCCAGATTCCGGAGATCCACCATGAAATCAGCAACACTTTCGCCCTTCTGCTGACTTCTCTGGTAAAATTCATGCCGTCTAACGAGTGTTGGCACGATCGGTGCATAGTGGGCTCTCAGTAGGGGTTCGAGGACATCCCAGTCCATAGACTTGACTTCTGCCGGTTTCGCTAGTGCCTTGGCCATCTTGAATACTGTCGGCCCGCAATGCGTTAGGAATACCGCCCATTTCTTTCCGGTAGTGGCATCCTTCAAATTGTTGGTCTCCAAGAACATTTGGAAATGATCCATATTGGAGTCCCAGTCTGCGCTGGGTCGAATGGAGCGGGTAGTATGACACCGCCGGACATGTTTCCGCCATTGTGTGTTTCAGCCACGTGCTCGGTTATCGTTATTCAGTCAGCTCTGATGTCTCCAAATTCCATCCTCATCGCCAGTGTTATGTTCTGAGCATGGGGGCTAAGAATGGAGACGAGCTGGTGAAACGGTGAACTTCAGAACTCTTTATTATCATGGTGTAACAGCTCAAAACAATGGCTGCAATGGCCCCCTTTATATAGGCAAGCCATTCAGCCTTTAACCAACGAAAACCAGGGAGCACTAGCTCCATTTAACCAATGAAAGAATCTCGTTAACAGCCAATCAGATTAACCTGAATGGACCAATCTGATGTCGCTGTCAACGGCCAATCAGAAGTGCAGGGCCAGAACCCTGAACTTTACTTCAAGCTCTTAATAACTTTTATTAACACATTTATTCATTCACAACAAAACCATTGCTTCCTGTGAATAGAATAGAATAGAATTGTTTATTGTACATATGTGACTGGAGACACAAGGAATTTGTCTTTGGTGCATAAGCTCTTAGTGTACATAAAAGATATAAGTGATAAATCATAATCCTAGTCATCATAAATACATTCATCATGAATCAGAAGATACAACACTTAGTGATAGTCATAGGATACTAAATAAGCAATCAAAATCATATTAGGAAAGTAAATAAAACAATATAAATCGTAACAATACAAGCAACAAGGGTATAGACCTAAGCAGGAGTGGGATTCTACCGGTTTGGTCTGGTTCTATAGAACCGGATGTTAGGGCTCCCAGTAGTTTGGATAACCAGTAAAATGGCCCCCTGGCTGACCCCGCCCCTCTCCATCCACTTCTCCGCTCCCTGCCCAAGCAGTCCCTATTGCACATGCGCAACATCGTGTGCATGCGCGACATGCCTGCAGTTTGCTTTTGCCCGCCAGGCCAACCATTGCTGCCTGTTTTTCGCTCCTGGGCAGCAGAGAAGCAGCCCAGTTGAATCCCATTTCTCTCTGCTGCCCAGGAGCCGTTTCCCGAAGGAAGGGGCCTCGTAAGCTTTTTTGCTCTGCCGGGAGAGGCTCTCCCAGCAAGAGCAGGTGAAAGAAGCAGCCTAGAGTCGATCTGCCTGCTCACAGGTAAACCTGCCCTTCCCCCACTGTCCCCGGGGCTCCCTGGTCCTCACCCAGCCTACCTAGCTGCCCCCTCAACATCCCCAGGCTCAGCTGGCCAGCTAAGCCACCATGCAGTGGTCTCCCAGCTCCATGTGGCAGGCAGCGAACCTGGCCGCTGCCCATAAACAGTGCCATCAAACAAGAGGCAGCCACGTTCACCGCCTCTGCCACTCACGGAGATGATTTGGGAGGGCTGGGACAGGTGTGTGTGTGTGCTCATGGCCTTGCTTTAAGCACATGGAGGTGCTTAAAGCAGCAGGGCCAGGAGTACCAGCCACCCCAGCGGTTGCTGTACATGGAGATGCTTTGGGAGGGCTGGGGTGGGAGGTACTAAAGGCTGCATGCCTCGTATCGCTCCACCTACATGGAATTCTTAGCCTTCACCTTGGTCTTCCCTGGTGACCCAGTGAGAGTGAAGGTCAGGTCGTTTTCCTAACTATTGCTAGCAGCAGCAGCAGCAAAACAAAGCGGTGGTCCCATTCTGCCGCAGCCTGGTAGGCAGCAACTGCCGGTGTTAAGAGGAGTTACTATGGCAACTTACCTCCTCCACGTCCTCCTCTGCCCCCCACTTGCCGCCTCCCTCTTGGCTTCAGTCCTCCGAGGGCAAGGTCCCCCTCTCTGGTTTCGCATCCTGGAAGCGCCAACAGAGCAGGGGAATGAGGACGTGTGTGGTTGAAGCCAAGAGGAAGGTGGCAAGATGGAAAGGACACGAGGGAGAGCGGGCGATGGCTTCTTCGGTGCCTCTGTGTTCCAACTGGGACCTGATCATGAACATTGTGAACAACATCATCGGGGTTAGCATGCTGATGATGCCCTTCTGTTTCCAACAAGCATTAATGGTTATTATATAAAATATATAGATTGAATATTCACCTTAGGAGCAGCAGCATGGCTTGCTTGTTATATTGCTCAAGGTTTATGTTTCATTTTTTTATTCTTATTTTTTATTCTTTTTAAATTGAGTTATACTGTCTTTTCTTTGAACATCTATCCTGCATTATTGATATAAAAGAGGATAGCATATGTAAGAGTTCTCTTGATACATGAATTCCAAGGTTATTTTTCTTTAATGCGTTCTCTCTCTTATATTACCTGATCATGTTTGTTATAACCTGGTGTTTAGAAACCTGTTGACTTGTCTGACAGGCACAAAAATATAGAATTTGAGATTAAACTTTGTTTTATAAATTGAAAAATTACAAACTATTTCTGTTCATCATTAAAGTAATCTTATATCTATATGAGAGTCGTATAAATCTTATTTCTCTTTTTCTCTTTTTCCTTCCCCCCTCACCATTGGCATAGATGTTGAGAGGCTTTCAGATTGTGGGATCCAATGTAAAGTAGATTTTAGAAACTTATGCCCCAGGCTGTTTCATATTAAGAAATTATCTGTGTGTTTAAGCTCCAGATACATTCCTTAGGATCCATTTTGGTGTAGTGGTTAAGGCATCAGGCTTGAAACAAGGAGGCTGAATTGTAGTTGNGATTGGACAGACCAACGGGCCGGATGTGGCCCGCAGGCCGTAGTTTGCCCACCCCTGCCCTAGTGCCTAGTCCCACCTTAGGCCCAAAGCCAGCTGGGTGACCTTGGGCCACTCACTGTTTCACTAGCCCTAGGAAGAAGACAGTGGCAAATTCTTTCTGAAATCTTGCCAAGAAAACTGCAGGGATGTTTCCAGGAAGATGTCAGGATTGACTTGAAGGCACACACACAAAGTAAAGTTTGCATTACATGGCTTTACAGAATAAAGAGACCTGGAATATGTTTTTTTGCAGTAATTAAGAAAAAAGTCAAGTGAAATTGCCTGTCCGATGAATAAGTGGCATAGATATTATAATAAATGAATATGCAGCTTCCTGAAATTCCCAGCCATTGCAATCATTGTTTAAAAGTTGCTCTTTTTTAATAAAAAAAAATCAATATTTACATAAATATTTATATTTACATACAAGCCACGCCCAGCCAGTCACCTGACCACCAAGCCACACCCACAAATTAGGCCACACCCACAGAACCAGTTGTTAAGAAATCTGAATCCCACCCCTGGACCTAAGTCGAAAAACAGATAGATAATAGGAAGGATGAGAAGAAGAATAGTAATACAGTCATAGTAAATATTTTGACAGTGTTGTGGGAATTAGTTGTTTAGCAGAGTGACGGCATGCAGGGGAAAAATCTCTCCTTGTGTCTAGTTGTTCGGGTGTGCAATGTTGTATAACAGGGGTGTCAAACTTGCATCGTCATGGGATTATCATGTGATATATCGTAACCTTTCCCCCTTTGCTAAACTGGGTGTGGGTGTGGCCAGCACACATCTGGGCCGTGGGCCACGAGTTTGACAAGCCCTGCTCTATAATGTCATTTTGAGGGCAGAAGTTAAAACAATTTAAGTCTTGCTTTCAGAGTGAGGTAGGAAGTTATCAAAAACCAGAAAGCTCAAAACTGGGAAATGAAACCCAGACTCAGGATTGGGAGTGGAATTTTAACTCAGTTCTGCCTCTCAGCAAAATAAAGGATAACAAGTTACATTTAAAGAGAACAACCTGAGGGTTTAGCTTGACTTCGGTATGCTGCTTTGAAGACAGTCGAAGTACATTGGCTTTTTTTTTTCAAGGGGCTAATTTGGGATTAGATAATGGCAGGTCTCTGAGTGATTTGCAATATAATTGCAAGAGTATTTGTTTCCCCTTTAATCTTTGCAACAACAAAAAAATATTAACAACAAAATATTAATCTTTGCAACAACAAAAGAGGAATTCTGTAAACCAGCAAGTTTTTGAATCAATTTCCCTTGCCATGAGAAAATTTACCATTACTGATTAAGGAAAGGAGCTACATTTCTCTTAAATTCCCCTTATTTGGATCCTTTCATTTCTCATCTGTAGAACTCAAGTGATTTTTAAACTTCACCTGTTTTCTGTAATCCTTTCTATAAATGTTCATTCTATAAATGTTCACACAACTATAATGATGTGTGTGTGTGTGTTTGTGTGTGTGTGTGTATGGTATTCAGCTTTGTTTGGGTATTTTCCCACGTCATTATAGTTGTGCTTTTAAAGTTGTAGCAACA
>BHEV01031900.1:0-25910 GCA_004319985.1 Emydocephalus ijimae | reverse complement strand
GATAAAATTTGCCAATTAATTAAAACGTTTAAAATGGAACTTTGTAAACCGGCAAAGACTCCTATGAGTCAGGAAGTTTGCCAAACTCATGATCAAAGTCCCAAATTTGATAAGTCCATATATCAATCTTTGATTGGTAGCTTATCATATATAAGCAATTGGTCTAGGCCAGATATAGCTTATAGTGTTAATCAGCTGGCACGTTTTAATTCAGATCCACATCAATGTCATTGGCAATCATTAAAGAGAATTTTAAGATATCTTAAAGGAACAATGAACCATGCATTGTATATAGAACCAAAGGGTGATTTGAGTCTTAGTGTCTATGCAGATACAAATTTTGCAACTGACATAAACACTAGAAAATCAACATCTGGGATGGCTATATTATTTGGTAAGACACTAATAGGATGGAGGTCAATCAGACAACAGCATATTAGCTTGTCCACGATGGAAGCGGAATTTTCATGTCTGTCATTACTATGCACTGACTTTATTTTATACAAACAGTTATTATTAGACATGGGTGTAATTGTTAAAGATTCCATTCTTGTGTACGAGGACAACCAGGCAGCCATCAAGTTAGCTACTAATATTGCTGTAAAAACTAGATCAAAGCATACTGATTTAAGATACTTAAATGTTAGAGAATCTGTAAAGAATGGGCTAATTAAATTGGAATACTGCATGACAGAAGAAAACATTGCAGACCAGTTTACAAAAGCTCAAGGAGTAATTAAGTTTAAAGAGAGTTGTAACAAATATGATTTAAAGGTGTAAATAGTTATATTATTATTATTACCCAAAAGGGGAGAATGTTAGGGATAACATTGTTTACCCTAACTGGTTTAGGTAAAATAATAAATATGTTATCATGGTTTATTCGTTAAAGTGTCTGCAACTTTAACTGTAGGAATGTCATTAAGGGAGTGGTTGTGAAAGCACCATAAAAGAAGCAAGGAACTACAGCTTGCTCTCTCTCTGGCTTTGATGATCCCTAATTACTGCATGGACTCAAGACTGCTTTACTCAAACGGGAGAGATAAACAAAGGACTGATTTGTAAGTGAACTGACATAGGATATTCTGCACGGACTTTGCTAACTGAATATCCTTGAATGGACTGACTAAATGATACATGACTATTGGACTGTTATTTTGACTGTGCTATGAACACATAATGGAATAAACTATATTTTTGATAGCACAAGCGTATCTGTTATTTTTACTGTCTGTTAACAAACATACAAACATATCTCACTCATTTATCTGTGTGCTTATCTGACTAACGCTGCACATTCTGTTTAGCTTGTCTCCTTAACCCTGGTTGGGGAACACAGGCTTAACAGGTTCCAACACACCCTGGGCTATTAATTTGTCTAGTTGTTCATCGATCTTTGGCTTGAGGGCAAAAGGCACCTGACGAGGATTAAGGCGAATGGGAGCCACATTGGGACTGAGATTAAACAATATAGGGGTCCCCTTGTACTTGCCTAACGTTCCCGTGAACACGTCCTGGAATTCCTGGATGAGGGCCTCTTCCCAGTCATCGCTTCCGGTTTGGTGTATGCCAGCTAGTTCAATTCCGAGTGGGGTGAACCACTGTAACCCTAACAAACTGGGCTGGTCACGATTGACAACAGTCAGGGGAAGCGTCACGGTGCGGTCCTTGAAGGATACTTGGACGTGGCTGGAACCGACAACTGGAATTCTGTTCCCCTGGTAGTCTTTTAGGATGATTCTTTGAGTGCTGAGGTCCTGGCGACAGATGGCAGGGATCAGCTGTTTGAGGGTTTTCCAGGAGACCATCAATAGGGATGACCCCAAATCGACTTCCATCACACTCAGCCGATTCTCAATAGTGACCTTTACGCGGATCTTTCTTGCATCTAGTGATGAAGCGTGGCCGATAGTGATAGTTTGGTGTGCCTCTTCTCGTCTCGTTGAAGCGGCAGGTGCTTGATTTCTGTAGTAGTGGTTGTTCCATTGGTGGTTCAGGTGGTCCCAATTTCCAGGTGGTTTGCCTGTCTCCCGGCGGAGGTTATTCTCCCTCCGGCTTGGACTGGACTCTCGCTTGCTTCTGCAGACCTTTGCGATGTGGCCTCTTTTCCCACAGGAATGGCAGAGTGCATCAAGGAATTTGCAGTCTGATCACGGGTGGTTTGCTCCGCAACCAGCACATTGGCACGGAAGTCTCTGGTTTCTTTGCTCTCATTCCGAGCGGAGCCGGTTGACCTCCTCTTCCTCACTGTCTGAGGATGATTTGAGGTCTTCATGATGAGCGGTAGTAGTGTGCCTCTCAGAGGAGAGCAGACTATCATTAGCGAGTTGGTGGTGCGGTGTGTTCGCTCGGCGCATTCTAGCAGCTGACTTCCTGGTTGCTTGTGCGGCAGTAGCGTTGGTGATGACATCTGCAAGGCTGATGTTTCCTTTTGCCGTGATCTTGCTCTGCACTGTGTGGTCATCTAATCCCAGAACTATTCGGTCTCTTTGGGCTTCTTCGAGGTTTGCAAAACCACAAAGGCCTCCTAGGTTCCAGAGGTCGGCTATGAAATCCCCAATGCTCTAGTTCTTCCATTGGTCCCTCTGGTAAAACTCGTGTCTTCATATCCGTGTAGGTACTGAGGGTGCGTAATGGGCCCGGAGGATCGGGGCGAGGTTATCCCAATCCATGGTCTTCACTTCCGCCAGTTTGGCAAGTGCCTTTGTCATTTTAAAAACGGCAGGGCCGTAGTGGGTCAGGAACACCGCTCGTTTCTTGACAGGTGTAGCATCTTTCAGATTGTTGGTCTCCAGGAACATCTGGAAGCAGTCCATATACGAGTCCCAATCTTCGTTTGCTGGGTCAAATGGAGCGGGTAGTATGGCGCCGCTGGTCATTCTGCCGTTTGTTGTGTGCGCTCCCAGCCACGTGCTCTGTCTTGTTCGATGGGTATTTAGTCAGCTCTATCGTCTCCGCATCCCACCTTCGTCGCCAGTGTTATGTCCTGAGCATGGGCGCAAGGAACGGAGACGAGACATAGAACTGTGACTTCAACTCTTTATTCATGACTTCAGAACAGAGCAAAATACTTGGGCAGCAGCAGCTCTTTTATAGAGCTGGCTGCTGTCAAAACAACCAATGATTTGAGTTTACCGCTCTAACAAGCGTCCAATCAGACAGACCCGCTGTCAGCCAATCAGATCGGCCAGAAATGACCAATCACGACTCGCTGTTTGCGGGCCAATGAAAAGTGCAGGATTACGAGCCTGCTGTTAAAGTAAAGCTATTAGGGTTGTTACTGATGCGTTGGCTTAGTCCATAACAGTCAGACCTCTGGAATCTTTCAGAGGATGCAAATATTTAATACCAAATCACAATGGACTTTCATTTATTGATCTCCAATCCAAGCACTAAAATATGACAGATTAATCTAAAGTTTATCCAGAGAAGATTATAACTCATACATCTAGTCAAAATCCAGCAATCTATTTATTCAGCTGCAACTTGTCAGAAATCAAGCAGAGGAAGTTTGAATAGATTATTAAAATGCAGCAGAACCAAGCCTACAAGTGGAGATAAGTAAAAGTTAATTTGTGATTATATAAATGATGTTGTTGGAAGTCATGGAGAAAACCCCTTTTCAATATAGTTAACTCTAACGTTTGTGAACACTTTAAGAATGCAAAACTACTTTATAGATTTTAATAATTTAGAAATGTTCCTTTCTGGAACTAGCTGAAATAGTTGAGGATTTCACTTAGTAGAAACCTGAGATTTCATTACTGTGTTATTCTCTGTCCCACTATAGTACCTGGAAAATTTTTGGATGTGTTACAGGTATCACCTCAGCTGGGTCAGGCAATTCAAGGAGGCAATGACATTTCTGCAGAATCCATAAGGCTTCAGAGAGACCTGGACTGATCCCAAATCAAGGTTTCAGCTTTATATTACTGTGATGACAGGTGTCTCCCAGAATTCTGCTCCCAAGTTAAGCTGATCAACTTTTAACTCAGAAGTTACTGCAAAATAAATGAGGTGATTGGTGGTTTTTCATCAGGGGGAACTCATGCTTTGCTTTCTGCATTCCCCTTTCTTTTAAGTCAAGGGATTCCAAACCTTTTCCACTATATTCACAGGATGATCACAAGGGAAACTTATGATCCATTTTATACCATAGTTTTAACTCATTGGAAATATCAATGCAAAGAAAAAAAATGTGTGGTGGATTTAAACCTGTTGGAATGTTGATTTTTGTATTGGCCAATTGACTACAGATCAGCTTTCCATCATTATCCATTTGCATTTTTACCTTCAGGAAGTAGCAGTGAGTTCCCAAGACAACATGAGTGTGTTTCTTGAGGTTGGTTGGTGTAATCCATGGCTATATGTATGTGCTCAGATTTGAGCTTGGGTCATCATCCAATTCCATCACACTGGCCATATGTGGCTATCCTAATGTCTGCTTTGATTGCATTATTCTTTGGCATAGTTACCACTATTATGGATCACAGTATCAGTAGAAATGCATGCATCCCTATTGGGGATCTTTTATACAGCATCTCTAGTAGATAGTCCTCCAACATTACCTCTATAATTCTCAATAGAGAAAATGAAAACAGAAAAATAAAATGGGCCTTATCCAACAAAATGAAATTTAATGTGGAGAAAAGCAAGGTTTACACTTAGACAGGAAAACCAAAGATACAAGTACACATTAGGCAAAACTTTGCTCAAAAACAGTAACTGTGAGAAGGACCTTGGAGTCCTGGTGGACAATCACTTAATATGTTCCAGCAGTGTGAGACAGCAGCCAGAAAAGCTAACACTTGGTTAAAAGCTTGATTGTATAAACAGAGGCACAGAATCAAAATCACATGAATTATTGGTATCACTTTATCAAGCCTTAGTAAGACCACACCTGGAATACTGCATCCAGTTTTGGTCACCAAAAAGTACAAAAAGATGTTGAGACTCTGGAAAAAGTGCAAAGAAGAGCAACTAAGATTATTAAAGGCCTAGAGACTAAAACAAATGAATAACAGTTGCAGGATTTGGGTTTGGCTAGTCTAGAGAAAGAACTAGGGGGGACATTATGGCCATATTCCAGCATTTAAAAGGCTGCCACAAAGAGGAGGGGATCAACTTATTTTCCAAAGCACTAGAGGACATCACAAAAAACAATGGATGGAAGCTAATTAAGGAGAGAAACAATCTGAAATTAAGGAGAAACTTCTTAACAGTGAAGACAATTAACCAAGTTTGCTGTCAGAAATTATGGGTACTTTATCACTAGAGATTTTTAAGAAGGGACTGGACAGTCACTTGTCTGAAATGGTATAGGGTCTCCTGCCTGACATGGGGCTGGACTAGAAGACCTCCAAGGTCCCTTCCAGCTTTATTCTGTTTGATTGATTGATTGAAATCGCAGTAAAATAATTGCTTTCTGTTTACCAAGGGTAGAGAAACAGGGTTGTGAAAGAATTTTGAGGTTAATCCTTCCTAATGAAGTGGGGTATCATTTTTAATTAGTCATCATGTAAAACAAATATATCCACAGACCAAAAACAAGCACATCTGAAAGAGAAAGAATAGAGAAAAAACAATATCTATATTTATTGGTGACAAGAAAGCCTTATAGTCTTTTTCTGTAAAAACAAAAAAAAAATGAATGTATGATTTATGGTTTCAATGATTAAACAAGAAAGATTATAGAAAGAAGAGAGTCATGATGTAACTTTAGAGAGAAAGGTTACAATACAATTGCTATGAAAATGTCGGAAGCCACTTCTTTAAGTCTTTATACTGTTCTTTATATCTTGCTTTCTTTTTCCATTTTCTTTTCTCTCTTTTTTTTGTTTCTTATTGCAATTTCATGTTATTTCTTTCCTTCTTTTTCTGTTTTAATTTAGTTTGCTGTACTTATCATTATTAAAACTTTTAAAAAATATAAAAATTATATTTTAAAAAGGAAAGAGGCAGAATTGCTGGCCTCAGTTCTGCTTTCTGATTGGAAAAAGCAAAAAGCAAAAACAACAAAGGATGAGTATTTCCCTCATGAAATTCAAGTCCAGAGTAAAAATGCAACTCTTAGGCCAAAGGCTATTTGGAAGAGCCATGGTTTGGCATGGTGCCTGAATGTATATAGCATCTCACTGAACGGGCTTCCCTGAGGAATGCATTTCAGAGGATCAGTGTCCTACTATTGATAGAACCTCACCAAGTGACAGTATCCAGGGAAACATAATATGCTTTCTTCCATTCTGCATCATCACCACCAAAAGCCCCACTTTGGACACCAACAGCAACTCAGCATTCTGTGTTCTTGCTCCAAATAATTCTGCTATAGTTTTGACTGAGTAAAGGATGGGGGAAAAGAGCAAGGGAAAAGCACATTCCTGGGCAAAAACCTACACTTGGCTTGTACAAAAAGCTACTCTCAAACAATCCACATTGGAATATTTTGAGTTGGTGCCCCATTAACATTTTTCTCCTAAATATTCTTGTGTTTTTTGTAAATGTACAAAATTTGAAACTACCCTAAGCCTATTGATACTTTTCACTTTTTCCAAAGAGGGTGCTATTTTATGTCAAACAAATCTATGCATGGAGATAAAGCCTCATAATCTTACAGGTAAGATCCCCATGAGGATTGCACCAGAAGCAATCCTGAGCTATTAGAGAGTGATCTAGGGCACTATCTCTCCACTTTTCCTAACAAGCTGTCAATGTACATGGATGGTGCCTTGAGGGTAATTGGTGAAACATCTTTGGTTTCTACCTTCCAGAAATGGCTGCCAGCCAGTTATGATGACAGAACAAGAGGTAAATGTGGGTGTAGCCTTAGAAAGCATCAACCTATCCTTTGGTCTATGTGTTTGTGTTTGTATGTGTTTATTTTAAAGTTTACATTCTAGTTTTCGGTTTTGGATGATCTCTGGGGCTATATAATTTTAAAGCATAATTGCCAGGCTAAAAATTCTCACACACATCCATGTATCACCAGAAGTCCCTAGATCCTTTAGTTAAGTACTTCACACATCCTCTGAAAGACAAGAAAATGAAAGAGTAAAGTCCAAATAAAGGAAGGCCAAGGAAAAAATAACAAAGAAGAATTTGTTTTTTCTAGTATAACTGTAGAAGGCAGTTCTGCTCTCAATGGGCTTTTACCATAAAACATGAACACTGAGGGAGAATAAAGAAGAAAAATCACCAGTCGGAATTCTAGGACCAAGGCTATATAGACATGTTTAAAAATATATTCATGAATTCATTAAACATATGTCTAATTAAACTTAAGACGCCTTACAAAGTACTGTATTTCAAGAAATTCAACATTCAAACACTGACTAGATCTACTAACATCTACTTCGTTTCAGTAAATTTGCTGCATTATGTTGTTTGGATCAGTCCCTTAAATAGTATGTAGAAGCTAGCCATGGTTATTTATTTATTTCCTTGGCTTGCTTTATATCCATGAGAAATGCCACTGAAGCTCTGTCCCTTACCACACGCTCATTTTGCATTGGTACTATTTAGTTCTGTTAATTTGGTTTTGCCATATTATGATTTCTGAAAGGCTTTCTGGAGTCCATAGCAAAGGAGAGCTTCTTGGGTTTGAATGAAATCTGCCTTGAGCAGACAGGTTTGGCCTTTCCTTTCTGCAAATGTAGCTAAACTGTCAGACTGTTTATGTTTCAGTAGTGATTTAATAGTGGAGCTATGGAGACCAGAGAACATGATAGGTTGACCAAAGTCATCCAAACATGGAAAGGTTAGGTTGAGGGTCTGGCCAGTTATCTGCTCTTAATCCAAGAGCTTTATAGCTTCAGCTTTTAAATAAGCCACAGTGGTTTAATGTATAAAGGAAACCAGCTGGCATAAACATGACCCAACGCAAGTCTGAGATAATAGTTCATTTTGGCCAGTTTTTATTGGGATGAGTAGTCAGAAGAGTATTTAAAGTCTTAAATTCATATAGACAGAAGTAAATACACTTGACCTAAGGCACTCCTCCAAAAGGCCAGGTTAGGTCGCTTTAATTACATTATGACCCAATAAAAGCTAATGAAAGGTTTTACAAGATTCCATTAAAAGGTCTTCTTGTCTATAATTGTGTCTGGTACAAGCTATGAGTCCGAAGAGCTGTTCAACCTTTCCAGTCAAGGAAAGTGGAATTTAACACTCTTAATATGGTTTAAAAGGTGCTGGGTTCTTGGTTATACCAGGCTTTAACTAAAGACAGTGTTTTAGAAGTCTAACAAACATTTAAATGTAATTTAAGCTGCTTTTACATCTTCAGCTGCAGAGCCCTTTGTAAGAAACTGCATTGTGTTATTTATTTTACTGTCAAATACTTTGCATTTTTTAATTGTTAAAAAATTGTTGGAACTTTTATCTTTAAAAGCAGAAAAGAATTTAGAGATAAGAATTTTCATCTCAGAAACTGGGTAAAGCCAGAAAGGGCGAGGATGGGGGTTATAAGCAAAATTCCTGCCAGATATGCATATCCTTACTATAAAAGAATAGTTATTTTTCTCTTTTTATTATTAATTGCTAATGTTCAGGTCATGAATGCAGTTGAAAATGAAATCGGGAATCTCCCTCCCTAGTCCCCATTTTCTTAAAATATAATTATTTCCAGAGTGGTTTGAGATAAAAATAGCAGCTACTAATCAAAAGGAGTTTCCTACATAAAAACAGGCAAACAATTCCAAATCTTATGGAATCAAATTATTTTACAAAAAAAGGGCAGTTTATGGTGTTATGTCCACCCCATTCCAAGTCCACCGCTACGCAGGTATCCAGAATAAAACATCCTTGTCAGATGGGGCTAGACATACAATGAAATGGAGCCCATCTTCCTGGGAAATTGGTTCCATTCTCAAACAATTGTTGGTTAAGATTTTTTTTTCTTAATATTTCAAGAAATATAGTCAGTATAGGAGTTGTACTAAGATTAGAGTGTGTGTGCACAAATCGCACAAAATAATTTTCAGCCCTCTCCTTCAGCCCCTTTTCTTGAGTCCTCTCACAACTTAGAAACTAGAACTGACTCCCTGTAGCTTTCTTCTCCCATCACCCACCCTAAAAATCAAAATAGTAGGTCACAAATGAATACAGAGCCAACAAAATGAATAGTCATGAGCCAATTTCAAGAGAAATCGGCTCATTACCATGCCAGGGGCTGATCAAACCAAATGCTCACAGATCTTTCTCCAGCAAGCAAGGTGCTGTAGGCTGCATGCATCCTTCTGCCAGTAGGAAATAACTCACAGTTTTAGAATCAAAAGAATCAAAATAAAGTTGTGGTTGGCACCCACAATCCCTCTCTGTGTCTTTTTCTACCTGAGTTGGAAAGTGTTATTGGTAATTACAAATTTAAGCAAGAAAAGGTAGCACAGAAAAAGCCTGTTCTGGTGCTCCTTCAACAGAAGTTTGAAATTAGACATAGATACCCCAGAGACAATGCTTTGTTCATGCCTAAATCTGCCTTTTCCCCAAAAATAAAAGAGGCAAAATAAAGCGTATGCCTTGTTTTGAGTTACTGATCTCACTGGTAGATTGTAGGCAAAGGCACAGTCACACATTGAATCATCTAGCAGAATAGGGTTGTAACAGTTTTATTATTAATTCTTGGTTTTGCTCTTTATATCCATAAGATCTTTTTGTAAAGCATAATCTGGATTTAAAATTGTTTCAAAAATAAATAGAAATACTGTAATGTTATTTACGGTAATGATGGGTAGGACCATGCTTTAGATTAGGGCCATGCTTGCAGTGGCCCCCAACCTTTTTTGAACCAGGGACCGGTTTCACGATTATTTATTCTTCCACGGACCGGTACCTGAGTAACGCTAGACTCCACTGCCATTGGGACAGCTCTTCATTCGAAGCCACCTCCCCTTCAACGAAACTAAGGCACGAGCACCCAAACACCACTTTCCAACTGAAAACCCAGAAGCACTTTCCAACCGAAAACCCGGAAGCAACCAAAAACCCGGAAATGCCATCAAAACAAGATGGCAGTGCCCAAGCTTTGTGGCCCGGTAAAAAATGATTCACAGACCGGTACTGGTCCAGGGACTGGTGGTTGGGGACCCCTGCTTTATAGGACTCCAGTGGGGGGAAGTATTCAAACAATAGATCAAGTCAGAATAAAAACTACCAGATTTATTGAAAAGATGATGGGTCTAACTATAAGACAATCTTTTCAAAAGGATTATTAGACAGAAAAAAATTATGTACAGTACATACAAAGATGTACACTACCTGATTTCTTACTTTGAGAGTTAGAGTATGACAAACTTAATAGATATGTGTGCACACTTGGGCAGTATGGAAATTGACTTAAGGGTTCCATTTTACAATTAAAGTAGTCCCTTTGTAAGATTAATTGAATTTTATCTGTGTATATATCCAGGCACCATTCTCTCATACAAATTGCTTACACAAGTTGGATTCAGTTGGGTAAGCCTGCTTCCACATAATAAGCCTGATGGGTTCAGTAGGTCTCAGGATAAAATATGTACATATATTTAAGATTCTAGTTCTGTTTAGTGCTACTGTTCCATCTATGTACAGAGGGTAAGTATCTGACAGAGGTTCTCTATCCCTGGAGACCATTTAACAGTTGGAGGAACCTGGTTTTCCTGAGACATCTGTGAAAACTGTTATGTTCTGCGCATGGGTGCAAGGAACAGAGACAAGGCAGTGAACAGTGAACTTCAACTCTTTATTAATCATACTGAACAGAGCAAAAACCCTAGGGCAGCAGCAGCCCTTTTATAGGGTAGGCTGCTGACCTATTAGCCAATGAGAAACATGGAAGTGTTAAACCCTTGAACCAATGAGAGTCGGCCCGTTAACAGCCAATCAGACTTCCCAGAAGGGACCAATCCGATATCGCTATTATCGGCCAATCAGAAGTGCAGGATTAGAACCCTGCTTTTTCTTCAGGTTGTTAAAACTTTATTAAATGCCTTTATTAGTTCATAACATCCCTTCCCCCTAGGTTCCGTTTGAGGGGTGCGGTGACGTAATCCTGTAGATATGCAGGTTGTTTTAACTGTCTATTAGATTTGCGCTGTCCCACCAGTTCCTGCCTGTGGTCCAGTTTTGGCGGGACGTTTTTTTGATATATCTGGTACAGGCGGTTCCGCATCCTCACTGGATGACTCGGTGCCGCTAATTCTGTCGTTGTTGTCCTCCGATCTCTGCGGGCTGTCCTCAGTTGAGGTATTCCTCTGTGGTGAGGCCAACCCTCTCCCTGATTCTTCTTCATGTATTGTGCCTGGCTGCTGACTTCCTTCGATTCTGCTTTCCACCATCTCGAATTCGATTTCTTCGACATCCCCTCCCCCCTCAGTTTGAGAGTCACAGGAGTCACAGGAACTGGGTTGTAGCCTAGAGCGAAGCTGATCTATATGGCGTTTCCATATTTTTCCATCCCATGTTTGCACACGGTATGATCTGGACCCGGTGGTTTGAGTTACGGTTGCTTCGACCCATAATGGTTCGCCGGAAAGGTTTTTAGCGAAAACTAAGTCACCTACCATGAACTCGCGGCATTTTCCGCTAGATCCACAGGGTTTCTCTGGCTCGTAGGACAGGTGGAGCCAGTCGAGGTGGGAACGGAGCTTGCGTCCCATCAACAGTTCAGCTGGAGTTTTGTTGGTGACGCTGTGCGGGGTGATGTGTTGGAGTAGGAATATTCTGTTCAGTTTGTCGTCAATGTCCCCATAGTCCATTTTGTGGAGAGTTTTTTTAAGAAATTGGACCATGCGCTCAGCCCTGCCATTAGCCGCAGGGTGCGCCAGTGAAGTTAGCGCATGGCGGATACCCCGGTCTGCTAAGTATTGTTCAAACGCCAGGGCGGTGAACTGGGGTCCGTTGTCGGAGACCAGAACATCTGGCAGCCCATGCATTGTGAATAGCCTATTCAATTTTCGGATGACAGAATCGGTTGTAGTAGTTTTCATTTTGTGGATCTCGAGCCAGTTGGAATAGGCATCCACTGTTAGGAGGAACGTATGTCCCTTAGTAGGTCCCGCAAAGTCAACGTGGATGCGGGACCATGGCCCCCGGGGAGTTTCCCACTCTGTTGGAGTTGCTCTAGGTGGGGCACTGATGACATCTTGGCACTTTAGACAAGTCTTTACCCAGGCTTCGATCTGCTTGTCGATGCCCGGCCACCACGCATAGCTTCGTACAAGCGCTTTCATACGCACGATGCCGGGTTGTCTGTCATGTAATGTTTTCAAAACCGCTTGCTGTAACCGCTCTGGGACGATGACTGTGTTTCCCCATAGGATGCAGCCTTTTTGCAAGAAAAGTTCTGTTTGCCGGTTTCTGAAAGGGGTGAAGTCATCAGGAGTTTGCTCGACTGGCCATCCTCGTTCGACCCAGCTGAGAACTCACACCAGGACAGGATCTCATTTCGTTTCGATAGCGATGTCTCTGGCTGTTAGCGGCGGTGAATGTAGGGTTTCAATCTGGAGTGTCGTATGGGTTGGAGCTGGGTTGTTGACGGTTTCCAGAAGTGGGGCACAGCTCAATGCATCAGTGTGGGGAATGGCTTTCCCCAGGCGGTGCTGCAGCTTATGATTGTATGCAGCCAAAAACTCCGACCAGCGAGTCATTCTAGGTGATAATATATAGGGGGTTGGCCTGTCTCCCGCTATAATCCCTAGCAAAGGTTTGTGATCGGTAATAATAGTAAAAACTCATCCATACACATATACATGAAACCGTTTCACAGCAGATACAACAGCAAGAGCCTCTTTGTCAATTTGGCTGTAGTTACGTTCAGCCTTCGATAGGGTCCTTGAAAAATAGGCAATAGGGGCCTCACGACCATTTGGTAACACATGACTTAAAATGGCTCCTACTCCAAACGGTGACGTGTCACATGTAATTATTAAAGGCAAAGTCTCGTTATACTGCATTAAAACAGCATCGGAGGTTAGTAAGTTTTTCACTTGCCGGAATGCATGCTCCTCTCTATGTCCACAGACCCAGGTTGCTTTTTTGTCAAGAAGTCTATGTGGGGGCTCAGCTACGGTCACTTTCTGGGGCAAGAAGATGTTGTAAAAGTTAATGAGCCCCAGGAAAGCTTGGAGGTCAGTCTTATTTCTGGGTCTTGGGGAGTTTTTGATTGCTTTTAGTTTGCTATTAGTGGGGTGAATGCCTTGCTTATCGATTAGGTACCCCAGGAACTCTACTTTATCTGTACACAGTTGACATTTATTTTTTTTAACCTTTAGGCCGGAGTCTTTAAATTTCTGGAGAACCATTTTAAGACGCTTTTCTAGTACTTCTCTATTCGGGGCCGCAATTAAAACGTCATCAAAGTATGGCACGACCCCCTTGATCCCTTGCAAGAGTCTCTCCATCAGACTTTGAAAAATCCCTGGGGCTACGCTCACTCTGAATTGGAGTCGGTTGCATTTAAAGGCGCCTCAGTGCATAATGAACGTCTGTGCCTCCGCTGTTTTTTTATCTACAGGCAGTTGTTGGTACGCCTGTGCTAAATCTAATTGAGCGAAGACTTTTCCGCCCCCCAGGGAACGGAGAAGGTGTTGCACCACCGCCACCAGGTAAGCGTTCTGTTGAAGGGCGTGATTAAGGGTGGCCCGGTAGTCCCCACAAATCCTTTACGATCCATCCGGTTTGATGGGTGTTACGATTGGGGTTTCCCAACGGGCGTGGTCAGTTGGTTCTAAAACACCCTGGGCTATTAATTTATCGAGCTGCTCGTCGATCTTTGGTTTAAGGGCAAAAGGTACCCAACGAGGCTTAAGGCAGATGGGGGCTACTTCAGGGTTAAGGTTAAATGATATCGGGGTCCCCTTGTACTTGCCTAGTTTGTCTGCAAAGACGTCCTGGAATTCCTGGACGCGGGCCTCCTCCCAGTCGTCGCTTCTGGTTTGGTGAATGCCGGCTACCTCGATACCGAGTGGGGTGAACCATTGAAGGCCTAACAAATGTCGTCGCGGTCAATGACGGTCAGTGGTAACAACGCAGTACAATTTTTGAATGATACTTGGACTTGGCTGGATCCAACGACCGGAATTCGGTTCCCCTGATAATCTTTGAGTATGATTCTTTGGACTCTAAGGTCTTGACGCCAGACGGCAGGAATTAATTGTTTAAGGTTCTTCCAGGAAACCATCAAGAGGGACGACCCTGAGTCGACTTCCATCATGTAAGGCTGGTTTTCGATGGCGACCTTCACTTGGATCTTCTTTGCATCTAACGATGAAGCGTGACCAATTGTAATGGTTTGGTGTGCCTTTTCCCGTCTCATTGAAGTGGCCAGTGTTCCATTTCTGTAGGAGTGGTTGTTCCATTGGTGGTTCAAATGTTCCCGACTCACAGGACGATTCCTGTGGTCTGGCGGTAGTTGTTTCCCCTCTGAATTGGGCTGGATCCTTGCTTGCTTCTACAGACCTTCCCGATGTGGCCTCTTTTCTCACAGGAATGGCAGAGCGCGTTGAGGAATTTGCAGTCTGATCGTGGGTGGTTTGCCCCACAACCCGCGCATTGGTGCGGTAGTCTTCGATTCCGCTGGTTGCATTGGTCACGTTCAGACCAGAGCCGGTTGATCTCCTCCTCATCACTTTCCGATGGCGATTCAAGGTCCTCATGGTGGGTCGCTGTTGTGTGCCTCTCTAGGCGAGGTGAGGTATCGCTGGCAAGTTGACGGAGCGGTGCATTGGTGCGGCGCATTCGGGTGGCCAACTTCCTGGTTGCTTTTGCTGCAGTAGCGTCTTTGATTACGTCAGCAAGATCGATACCCCCTTTGGCCATGATCTTGCTCTGTGTCATGTGGTCATCTAATCCCAGAATTATTTGGTCTCTCAGAGCTTCTTCGAGGTCCGTAAACCCACAGAGGCCTCCCAGGTTCCGGAGATCCGTGATGAAATCTGCGACGCTCTCTCCTTTCCATTGGTCCCTCTGGTAAAACTCATGTCTTTGGACAAGCGTTGGTATGGCGGATGCATAGTGAGCCCGTAGAAGGGGCACGAGGACATCCCAGTCCATGGATTTCATCTCAGCCAGTTTCGCTAGTGCCTTGGCCATCTTAAAGATGGCAGGCCCGCAATGGGTCAGGAACACTGCTCGCTTTTTCCCCGTAGTGGCATCCTTCAAGTTGTTGGACTCCAGAAACATCTGGAACCGGTCTATGTACGAGTCCCAGTCTTCTTGTGCCGGGTCAAATGGAGCGGGTGGTATGGCACCACCGGACATGGTTTCTGTTGTTGATGTGCCTTCAGCCACGTGTTCTGTTTGGTGCTCTGTAGTGTTCATTCAGCTCAGATGTCTCCGCATCCCACCCTCATCACCAGTGTTATGTTCTGCACATGGGTGCAAGGAACAGAGACAAGGCAGTGAACAGTGAACTTCAACTCTTTATTAAGCATACTGAACAGAGCAAAAACCCTAGGGCAGCAGCAGCCCTTTTATAGGGTAGGCTGCTGACCTATTAGCCAATGAGAAACATGGAAGTGTTAAACCCTTGAACCAATGAGAGTTGGCCCGTTAACAGCCAATCAGACTTCCCAGAAGGGACCAATCCGATATCGCTATTATCGGCCAATCAGAAGTGCAGGATTAGAACCCTGCTTTTTCTTAAGGTTATTAAAACTTTATTAAACGCCTTTATTAGTTCATAACAAAAACCTCTATGGTTGGATGATACAATTTCTTTCAGACATTCACGATCTATTTGGGGAGAATGAATGACAAGAAACAAAATCATCAATATTCCTTTTGGATTGATTCTGGCAGTTTCCTCTTTTTCTTCCCCTGTTTCAGCTACTTGATTTCATTATTTGCAAAAACAAAAAACAAAAGCCTTCAATTCACCCCATCTTCAGTGGAGTCTTTCTCTGTTGCTATATTGTCAGCAGCAAAAGAAGCGCAAGGCTGGTATGTACCAGCCTTAGCAGCTGATCATCTTTGTTCTTGTTTACATTTCAACCACTTGTTTTTCTTATTTGCTCCTAACTCATCTACTTTTACTATCAACAATTGAAGTTGTTACCATCATCCAGATGGGGCCAAGAAAGATATGTTTTGTCGGAACAAAATTTTGTGTCACCTGAAGTTTTAATCTTCAAAAAACCCAAATCCAATGAGAATGCATTTCCAATATGATTGGCAAAAGGTGAAGAATTTGAACATACAATTTAGTTTCATATAGATTTTAACAAAAAAAAAAAAAGGCAAATTAAAACACTGCACAAACAAACTGGATTTATACATGATTATACACTAGATTATTAGAGATACATTTCATTTGGGATCTTTCCCTAGCATTCAGCACAACTATCCTCCAGCCTTCAAAAAATTTGTCTACTAATAACACAAACAGAAGTAATCTTAAGGAGTAATCTTAAGAAGCCTTCAAAACACAAAGTCAAAGAAACTCTGTAATATGAGTTAAAAAGGTAAAGATAAAGATTTCCCCTGTACTATCTTGTCCAATTCTAGGAGGCAGTGCACATCTCATCTCAATGAGGGAGGCACATGGAACACTGATACTTTCCCAGTGAAGTGGTATCTATTTATCTAACTTGACTGATCCTTCAGGTTGTCAACTCATAAAGCATTTCTATGCCTGTTACAGAGTTGCCATAAACAGGGGTGGGAAGAAATCTGAAGGAACAGTGAAACCACTTACGTATGCCAGAGTTGGCTTCATACAGATTCATGCTGGACATGTTGCTCCTAATAAATCTTTTGGTTTCTTTTGAAGCTTGGTTCTAGGCTCATGATTCAATTGGAACAATTGCGGGAATCCTGACACAGGGATTATATCTTTCCAGTACAATCCAATTATTTAGAAGCGATAGTGGTGCAGTGGTTAAAATACAGTATAGCAGGCTGCTTCTGCCCACAGCCAGGAATGCAGGGATGGAATTCTACCAGTTTGGACCGGTTCGGGTAAACCGGATGTTAAAGTTATATCTAGTTCGCCAATCTGTTATTTCAACTGACTGGCTAGCCCTGCCCACCACACCCCACCCCTCCCAGGAATCTCTACACAATGCAGGTAAGTGAAGGTTCTGCATGGAGGCTCGGGAGGGGGGGGGAATGGGCCTTCCGGAAGTCCGGAAACAGGCCTATTTCTGGTTTCCTGTGGACCTCCAGAGCCCAGGGGAGGTTGTTTTTGCCCTCCCAGAGGCCCAGGGGAAACCTCTGGACCCTTGAGAGGGTGAAATATAGCCCATCCAGAAGTACCAGAAGTCGTGAAATGGGCCTGTTTCCAGCTTCCAGTGGGCCTCCAGAGCCCAGGGTAGGCCTTCCCCTGGGGAAGTTTTTGCCCTCCAAGAGGCCCAAGGAAAGCCTCTGGATCCTCAGGAGAGCAAAAACGGCCTCCCCAGGGCTCTGGAGGCCCACTGGCAGCCAGAAACAGGAAATTCCAGTAGGCCATGCCCAGCATGGCCACACCCACCCAGTAACCAGGCAGCAAACCTGTTGCTGGGGTTTTTGAATCCCACCCCTGCAGGAATGTGATCTTGACCAGCTCAAGGTTGACTCAGCCTGCCATCCTTCCAAGGTCAGTAAAAAGAGGACCAGATTGTTGGACCATATGCTAACACTTTAATCCATTCAGAGTGCTGTCAAACACTATGGGGTCTGAGTAGTATTGCTATATATGGCATTCATATATATACAGAATATATATATATATATGGCATTCATCTTAGTTCGGGTATTTTCCCACGTCATAATAGTTGTGCTTTTAAAGTTGTAGCAGATGAAGACTATACAGAAGCCTGATGATGGCAGATGAGATTCTGCTGAAACGTTGCTACAACTTTAAAAGCACAACTACCATGACGTGGGAAAATATGTCACCCTATGAGTTGGTTGCTAAGTTTTACCCCAGGAAAAGCTGTTCCTTTGGCCTCTCTTGAACTTGCTGAAGGAAACAGTTGCCCCTTTGTACTTATTTTCTGCAAGTTTGTTCCACTGACTGAATCTTAGCTCATTCAGTTGTAAAATGGGGATAATAACACCTGCCTACCTCACAGGAATGTGTAGGAGATGAAGAGAAATTAAAATGACTGCAAGGAGGCCTGCTCAGTGTTCAGCCCCATATGCCAACCTTTATGTTTGTGCACATATACGCACAGAAAATTGACCCTGGCATCTTTGGCAGGGTTAAAATCTTATTAACACTAATAAAAACAGATAGCACACTTAAATTTCCAAGCAGTGTTGCTTAAGAAAGCTTAGTGCTTTCCTCAGCATGCTTTTCGGCTTCTCCAAATTGTTGCATATTAAGTTAAAATATTCAGAAATAGGATTCAGATTCTTTACACTAAAAAAACACCCTACTTTGAAAATCTGTCTGTACATGAAATTATTTCAAACAAAAAACCTCTTGCTTCCAAGAGAGAGAAAAAAGAGATGAAGGAAAGAATAGCAATTCCCATATGAAAATAAGTAAAGAAGAAATTAACATTAGTTTTCATTGTTAGTTTAGTCTTCCCATTGCTTGGCTGTACAATGGTTCATACCCAATACCTTGTGATCAATTCATTTGTGCATTATTTATCACAGACTGCATTCTCACATACTGCTGGAACAAATATTCACAAATACTAAAAGTGTGGCTAGCATTCCAGCTGGGAAAGCAAAGCTTTCTGTCTTCAAATTCAAATGATATTTGGTGAAAGCTGTAGACTAGCTAGTTTCCTTTGGTTGTTTGCTTTAATCAGGTGCAAAAGATCATTGTTGCATGCCATGTAATAGTAGAGCTTGAAAGCATTTGGAATGATCCAAATCATTCTCCCATATTTGTTGCTGCTATATTTATATTGTATCTTTTCTTTGAATGAACAAGATGCCAGACTTATTAACTCTTCTTTAAGTGGACCAGTTTAATGTACTACTTAAGATATTGACCTAGAAACTAGAAGACCATGAGATCTAGTCCTATTTTAGGCATAAAAGCTGCCTGGGAGACTTGGGTTAGTTACTCTCTCTCAGCCCAATTCATCTGACAGAGTTCTTGCTGTGGGAAAAGCAGAAGGATGAAGGAGCATTATGTATGTTTTCTGCCTTGCCTTCCTTATAAAGTAACAAATGGGATAAAAATCAAAGAAATAAAAATAATTGTTCACAATACCACTGTGAAATAAGTTGGACTGAGGACAAACTACTTGTACCTGTACCTTCCAACTCCCAAATCTGATAGCTTAACCACTTATAGCATATGTCTCTCATGTAGAAGAGACATATATTACATGGTAGCTAGCAAGAAAATTTCTTTCCCTTGAATAAGGGGATAGCTTTTACTTGCTAGACACAAGGATAAAAGCAAGAGTGAACTTTCAACAAATGTAAGTCTCCATTAAGTATGTATAAAATTGTAATCTTAGAAAGGGATGTAAAACATGTTTCTTCAGAAGTAATTCTAGTGAAATATAGCCCAGCCTTATAATCTTAAAATGAACCTTTCCATGGATACTTAGACTGTGGTCCTGTACCCATTTAGTCAGGTATAAGCCCTGCTGATTCTCAAAATCTGTGTTGGAATGATAGCTTTGCAGTTCTGCAAAATATTCTCCTGAGTTTAATTTATAGGTATGACTTAACTATCAGTTTAATTAATATAATTCTTTTGTTGCTGTTAAACTCCAAGATGTTCCTTAGAACTTTCAGGCAATACCCTTCTTGATTACTGAAATTTCAACTCTGTTTTCTCTGCCTGCTGTTCTTTCCTTGATCGATTATATTTACAAACAATTGCTAACTAGCAAATCTGATTCTATTTTAAAATTATAAATGTTTACTAAAAGAAATGTCAATCAGACAAAAGGGCAGATTTTGAACATATTAAAATGATTTTAAAAAATAATAAAAGCCAATTATTAACAATGCATATTTATAATTTGTTAGGTTCACCCATAGATAATTCCTTTAATTAAAGCATTTAAAAAGAAAGCTGGTTAAATAAAGCATCCCAGCTTTTTTCAATACATGTTTCATCTTTTCCATTTTTTCCTTAATCGGCAGGTATTTCAGGTATAAAAGCAATCAATTTCTAAAACTGAAATGTGTTGAAATGTATGCATGCACTTACCTTATTTATGACCCAATCTGATTTGCCCCCATGTTGTATAAAAACATATTTTCATAAAGTGTTCTGTTAAACCTCACCAAAAATCAGGCCGTTTTCAGCAAACATTAAAAAGTTAACTATTCATCATGAATTGTTCCAGCTGAGACCTAAATGAGGCAGACATCTGTCAGCAAAACAGATCAGCTCCCATTGATGAATAGTGGACCATAAAGGAGGCTTATTTTAACATTTCTAGGATAATTGTCTTTCCTCTCTTTTCACAAATCTGAGTCCAGCCCTTTTCAAGAGAAGATGTCATAAGAAAAAGAGTGGTGGGTCAGTAGCCCATCCTCAAGGTCAGGAGCCTGTAAACACCTGCTTGTTCTCACATAACACCTGCTTGGAGGAATAACAAAACAGGTAAGGGTTTTTTGACCCAACAAGAGTCACAAGCTCTTTCACAATTTGTACAAAAACCAGTGAAAGGAGGGACTTTTTTCCCCCTCTGTCAGGCCCCCAAAGGTCAAGTTTCCTTCCCTTTCCCCAATATTGTACTTCTGAAAAGCCTAATTGGGACCTTCAAGAATCCCAGGTGACCATACACTGTTTGTGCTCTGTCACTAATTGAAAGCCAACAAAATGAGGCCTAGAAAAAGTTGATCTTAATAGAAGGAACCAATCACCTTCTTTTCCCCATCTGTCTCTTTTATTTCCTCTCCATTATGCCTTTTTCTACCAAAGGAATGAAATAACATATAGATCGATAGATATTCTGTCTCATTGCCTCATTCACTCACTCCCACACAAATACACTGTTTAATTTCCATTTGGATGTAGTTTTGAAAGAAAAGAAATTCACTTGGCCTTTCCCTCTCCTACCCATCAGGAATAATTAATCAAAAGTAATTTTCACCCCTATAAAATAACTGTATGATGTGCAAACCTGAGTGGTTATCTCTTGCAGATCATATCATGAGTCTGCTGATGACAGTGGCAATTGCACCATATACGCATGCATGATGTCTTGCTATGTTAGAATGAAACTGTTGGTCAAACGGGTTAAATTTTTACCAGAAATGCAAGTAAATTTGATATGAAAATGTATGCATTTTACAAAATGCAAATGTAGCAAGAAGACTACATTGTGCCTTGTGAATTTTGATAGCAAGTCTAATCTTGTTTATGGGATGCAGGAAACAAAATTCAAAAAGCCTGTAGTCGAAGTTCATGCAAGCAGATACAGTTGTATTGTAATATATTAATTTGGGGACAACAAATCTTTTTCTATCAAAGCCTGGTTTCCAATGTTCCACGACATTGCACAATGGTGTTATCAAGAAATAGAAGATGGAATAGAACTGTATAGATTAAGAGGTGACTTTGTGTATTTCCCAACATCTCTACATTAAATAGCAATTGAGAAGCTACTGGGAGAGCCTTTGTTAATCCAAATAGTCCACTCTGGATTAGATGAATGAAAAGCTGTTATGTTACGCCTCTACCATTAATGTTACCTTCAAACATAAACCTATTAGTTTATTCCTTTGAAATGAAGAGTTGTCATTTTATATGGAAAAGGAAGGCTATCTAGACAGCTATGTTGATGTCTTTACTTTAAATTCATTGTTCTAAGAAGGCCATAATTCACAACATGAGAACAATCATTTTCTTTCTCGCTGTTTTCCTTCATCTTGTGTTTATCTCAGGTTTAGCACCCTTGAACACAGAATTATTATTTAAGTTTCAAATAGCAGGTATGGAGAAACACAATCTTTCCATGAATTTGTTTGGTCAATTTCAGAATGAATAACTAGTTTCCTATCCAGCCAATGTGGTGCTCAGACCCACAGCCTTGGCATAATTAACACTACATTCTGACTAACTGAGCCAGACAGCCTAGTCCATTGAGCTAGCTGGCCAGCTGCCATCATTATGGGCACTCGGTAACATGTAAACATTATTTACTAGAAAAATACCCATTATGTTGGCTACGGGCCACAATCTAGTTAAAAAAAAACAGTGCCTTTTCTATGACACGCTTTAGCCTCTTCATAGCTCTACCCATTTGAGTATTACTATGGGTGATTGACTTTTGTATTTCCCTTGGTTGTGTTGCTGATAGAATAGTGTACTTCCATAGATGCTTTGATTACCAATAGCCCCAGTGCAGAACACTGCTGACTCCACTTCAGCATTATGAGAGGCATATTTCATCTGCCACTCAATTCTGTCCTAGCTGGTTATATTCAAAGCAGATCAACAGTTGGTGTAGTGAGGTGGTAACTGACAATTGCAGAGGGAGTACCAGAAGATTTAAAGCTGCTTCGAATTGAGGCTGACTGTCTGGTCTCAGCAGAACAAGATGAGCCACCAGGAACTCAATATATTCAAAATTCTATATTCAGAAGGAAAATGGTGATGCAAACCATATCCTGGTCATTACACCAATTCCTGGTAAAGGAAGGAAATTCCTCATAAAACAATATTAAGCTAATTTGTACTGACCACACATGAATGGGGGTGGGGGGGGCACTGATGGTGAGGATTTGTATTTTCTTATGTATTAATGTATTATAGACAGGCAACTCTGTGCCACTGATTATAGTCATTGTGATGATGATTTTACTCTATCTACCGGTATTATGGCAATTGCTGGCCTGAGGCTGTCTTTGGTCAACTCAAGGCAGCAAATACATATAATGTTTCTGGCTTCTATTGTCCTCATAACAATAGCCCTATGAGGTGGATTAGGCTAAAGAGAGAGTGACTGGCACAAAACCACCCAATTGGATTTCATGACTAAAATCGGACTAGAGCTCAGTTTTCCAGTTTCTAGACCAGCATTTTAACCTGTTATGGTTAATTGGCAAGAAATTCGGGATATACAAAAAGATAGCAACATGGTATATAAATAATTTGTGGAACTTACTGCCATAAGATACAGCAATGGCCATTGGCACCAAAAGCAATATAAGAAAAAGTCATGGAGAATGAGCTTTTCAATTGTTACTACAGTAGTACGATGGTTATGTTCTTCTAAATACATCCCTGAGAAGATGTAATAGAAGAAAGAAGAAAGCTTCATTGAGCATGTAGCATATTGTGGCAGTTGCTGGCCTGGGAATTTGAGGACTTAGGAAGAAGATATTGGATATGCGTGGAGAGAGTGAAAATGTCAGTTAGGTAACCTATTAGAGTTGGCCATGTCTTATAGTTGTCAAGTGTGGTAGGCAGACACAGATTGAGGTTATTGCCAACTGATAGTTAAGCTGGGATATCATTGCATGATTGGTAAGATATACATGCTTAAATTCTGGGAGAAGGATGGCAAGACGTAGGGGAGGACAGATTATTGAGATAGTGATATCTTGGTTGTGGCAAGAAGAGAAAAATAAGGCTGGCATCTGAATGTGGGTTGACCATAAGGAAAGGGATGTTTATGCTTGAAACCAAATCCATCTTCCACTACCCAGCATACAGACACACAGCCAAGTCTTTGGATCTACAGTAGGCTTGGCTTCTAGCTGCTGATATCAAGATTGTCCTCATCCATGAACTTATTCTGGATGGGATAGTCAAAAGAAGGTTTTCTTTTCTCTGACATGGGCCAACTTGAGTGAGATCAGCCATGAATTCAGAGCATTGGAACAGAGTAGGTGTTGTTAGCTGAGAAGGCTTAATGACTTCCAGAGACACTACATGGCAAGTAACTTGATATGAGAATGTAGAACATCAAGGAAGGAAATCCTTTGATCCCCATTGAAACAGAGAGAGCTGAAATATTCTCAACTACCCTGTGCCTCTCAAATTTTGTGAGGAATGTGAATAAAGCATGGGGAATAGAACATTTTATTTAATTTCTAAACTGCCCAATAATCAAAGTGAGGAAAAGATACCAGTTTAGTTTAAGTTAGGAATTATATTTTACATGTATAATTCGTGCACCATTAAACCCAATTCCTTGCTAATGCAAGGATACACAACAGTTGTACCTTGAATATGTGGCCCTCTTGCCTCACATAGGAAAATAAAGAATAGCAATGCCACTTAGATTTACAGTACTGTATGTATTGATTTGTAGCTGCTTGATTCTTACAAGTATTTGAAGGTTTAGATGGAGATCTATGAGAGGTGAAATATACACAACCAATTCAAAGCATGCCAAGGAAATAAATGGAAGAATTAAATTCATGGAACATGTGGAAAGATACTATAACAGAGGCATTTATTTGTTTGTTTGTTTATTAGATTTGTGTGTCACCCATCTCATCAAGACATTTTAAAAAGGACTTTCAAAAGAGGATTCTCAGAACAATTAAAAAGTTCTCAAAATAAGAACTCTTGTTATCATAATATGAACTGGATGTAGTAGCAGCACTGGTGGGAAATATCAGGAGTTTTGAGAAGAAAACCAATCGGACTATGGCTTTGTTTGAAGTTATAAAAGTGGAGAGGAAGTACAACATTGTGAAGCCATCATACAAAATACTTTGCACAGGGCAGCTTTACTTGGGCAGCTAATCTTTGATTTAGGTAGTTATGCATGCAGGAATAGCAATAGCTCTTAGACTTATATACTGTTTCACAGTGCTTTACAGCCCTCTCTAAGCAGTTTACAGAGTTCAGCATATTTTCCCCAACAATCTGGGTCTTCATTTTACTGATCTTGGAAGAACGGAAGGCTGAGTCTACCTTGAGCTCATGAGCTTCAAACTGCCAAACTGCTGGCAGCCAGCAGTCAGCAGAAGTAGCTTGCAGTACTGCATTCTAACTACTGCACCATCACAGCTCATGCCCAGAGGTAGATGTTAAAAACATTGAGAGGGAGTAATGGCTATGCAATCAAAGTCCCATCGTGTATACCCCTGTATGTATGGGTTAATATGTAGTAGAAAGTAGATAAAAACAATGTACACTGTGCCATGAGTCTCTAGATCAGTAAGAACACATGTAACTCTAGTGATAATACACAGAGCTGTGGGAGCACAGTGGTTAAAATGCAGTATTACAGGCTAATTCTGCTGACTGCCAGCTGCCAGCAGTTTGGCAGTTCATTTCTAATTGGCTCATGGCTGACTCAGCCTTCTTTTTTTTCTTTTTTTTTTGAAAGTTTTATTTGGGTTTTCACAAAAACAAAATACAAATAAAACATCTTTTTTGAAAATAGCACAGTCCCAGGTTATCACTTTTTCACACAGACACCAAACTCAATTTCATGCTCATTTTTATATTCTATTCCATATCTTATTACCGTTTTATATTTTCTATATAGTTTTTCCCCTCTTTTAATTTTCTCAACTTTATTTTAATTATCTCATCTCAGTCAAATCATTATATTTATACTTTTGTCTGTCCTGTTTCAATTTCATATTATCTTTTCTTATTAAACAAATTTTTCCCGTAGTTACCAATTGGAGTATGACATCTTTATATCTTTTAATTTTATCCATTCATACTCTTATTTAAGCTTAAATGTATACCTTTAAGATTATAGCATTCAATATAATACATAACTTCCAATCGAATTCTGCTTGGTACATTCTTTTATAAGCAAATTTTATTAATTTTTAAAGACATACAAAACATATACACAAAAATACNGTTAAAACTCTTGGTACAGACACAAATTCAAATTCATATTCATTTTACATATCATTCCATATCTTATTAACATTTTCATTTTTCTATATAACTTCTCCTCTCTTTTAAATTTTCTCAACTCCATCCTACTTATCTCCTCTCAATTCAAATCATAATATTTATTATTCTCTGTCTGTTCTATTTCCAACTATCCATTTATCTTTCTTCTTTGAAAAAAAAACTTCTCCTGTACACTAATTGGAGTATGACG